>CM051238.1:458949180-458982447 GCA_027917425.1 Gastrophryne carolinensis
GCTGCGTGCACCGACGCGTTTCCTCAAGTTCGGTGGAAGCGTGCCGCGCAACCGAACCCTGCAGCAGCTCCCCCTCCGATGCGCCGAGGGTTAACGATGGGCCTGTCCCGTCAGGTCTCAGGAACGCCAGGCATGTGCCCCCCCCCCCATAAAGGGATTCCTGCAGGAGCAGACAAAAGGAGCGTGCCCCGGGATCAGATAACTGGCCACTCGGCCAATGACACGGTCACACCTGCGCAAGTCGAGTCATCGGCTACAGGGTGACTCAGCTCCACTCAGTTAGGACTGACTCCAGACAAAACCGAGGATAGGGAATAGCTTAGATTTTGGTCCACTTTAAAGTGAAACAAAACCCCAGACTGCTCCGATTGGACAAGAGCCTGCACTTCACTCAAATTCACCTTTTCCAGGCCAATGGCTGAAGTGCAGGCTCTCGCCCAATTTGTACCCCTGGGTTTTGTTCTGCTTTAAAGCGGATCAGAATCTAGGCTATTCACTACCCTGGGTTTTGTTTTCATGTCTGGGGAATTCCGATTTCAGTTGATCCTAACAGTCAAGCTAAGTTGACTTGAGTGAATGAATGATCTGGGGTTTCACCCGGTTGGGCATCCCATTCCAGGATGCCTCTGGGCAAGAACCAAACTCAGGATAGAGAAAAGCCTTTAGGTTTTGGTCCACTTTAAAGGCAGACCACTTCCCCTGTGCAGGCTCCCATCACCCCTCACCAGTCCTGGGTCACCCCTTGGTGCCAAGACAAGTTCAAGGGGCCGACCAGCTACATCACAGCAAGTCCTATTGGATGAGCATTATGTCCAGCTTCTCAGCAGTGGGCAGGCTCAAGAGGCTTAAAGGGGTCCTTCACCCTGAATAAGAGCCTATCTTACATGTTTCCCACACCCTGTACATACAGATTGCCCACATTAATCCGGACCTTCACCCTGAATAAGAGCCTATCTTACATGTTTCCCACACCCTGTACATACAGATTGCCCACATTAATCCGGACCCCTCACCCTGAATAAGAGCCTCTTATATGTTTCCCACACCCTGTACATACAGATTGCCCACATTAATCCGGACCTTCACCCTGAATAAGAGCCTATCTTATATGCTTCCCACACCCTGTACATACAGATTGTTCACATTAAAAATCATCCTACCTGCATCTACTGCATGTTATGAGCCTTTAAACATCCAAGATGGCGGCTTTAAACATCCAAGATGGCCGATCGGGGGTGCCCCGCTGTCTGAAACCCCCCAGAAAGCCCAGAAATACTCACCACGCTCCCACGTGACCGCGCCAGCCAATCACAGCGCTCAGAGCCGCTGTGGTATGCGAGTCCAAGGCCGCCTGGACGTGCATACCAGCTCAGCTGGCTCTGAGCGCTGGAGGCCGCGTCTCGCGCTTCCCTCTAACAGGGAGCGCGCCTGCCATTCACAAACGGCCGGCACGGGTGCGCGCCCTGCTAGAGGGAAGCGCGAGATGCGGCCGCGGCTCACGCATGCGCCGATGGAACGGGGCTGAGGTAAGGTTTGTGGGCCTCCTGGAGGGTCCCAGATTTCGGATGCCCCGCGGGGAGGGATCTGATCGGTCCAGGAATCTTAGATTTCCGGGCCGATCCCTCCTGGGTGTTGGTCCACTTTAAATCACGCTGAAGGTCCAGTTTAAAGGGGACCAAAACCCAGCATTTCAACTACCCTGGGTTTTGGCCCTTTCCCTAGAGGCACCCCACTGTGTGACCCCCTGGACCAGCACCTCTTCCCAGTCCCACAGAGCGTCTAAGAGCAGCGTCTCTTGACGGCCACATCCCCCGGCTCCCTCTAACAGGGAGCGTGCCCGCGTTGGCCAATCACAAAGGCCTGGCGCAGGCATGCGCCCTGCTAGAGGGAGGGCAGATGTGGCCTCTGCTCTTACGCACGCCATGGGACCGGGAAACGAGGCAAGTGAATGGGCGACCTGGGGTTTCACACAGCGGGGCATCCCGATTTTGAATGCCTCAGGGGGAACCAAAAAAAAATTCAAATACAATCATCTTTTCGGATAAAGCTTTGCTACTTATTGATTCTGTGGCGCTCCTCTTCCTTAGGGGCGAGCAAAGGATTCAACAAGACAAGTGTATTGCTTTTGCAAATAAAGTTTAGCTACTTTCTTATGGATTCTGTGGTGCTCCTCCTTAGGGGCGAGCAAAGACCAATTTCTCTTGCTACCCCATTTTGCTTTATGTGGTTTTGCGAGTGAGCACAAACATTTACAATTGGTGACGCATTGCTTTGCGAGTTACGCTGGGAATTTATAGCGTTAACAACCCACCAGCAGCCAGTATGGAAAGAGTCCAGGGCAGGTTTCTGTGAGCCATCCCAAATCAAGAAGCACCCGAAAACACCACCATGGCAACATCATTCATCCCTCTTTCGCAAAGGTGAGCGTGCGCCGCTGCTGCATCCCCCGGCATCGTGCGCGCTCGTGTCCCAGCCACTGCGTGCTCCCATAGATTAGAATCTGCCGAATGGCATAGCAGCCAGTGTTCATTGGATAAGAGCCTGTGCATGCATTGTTGCAGAGGGGAGATTTTTGGGGCATCCCACTTCGGCACAGAACAAAACCTGGGAAAGTCAAATTCATTGATTTTGTTCTGCTTTATATCGGACCAAAACCCACCGAGCTTGTGAAATACATTTGGCCAAAACCCCTCCTAGGAAAATTCAAAAAGTGAAAATATCCATTTCTAGTTCTGTTCAGTCTTTTAAGATAGCAGACAGTCATTAGATTGGTGTGGCAATGACATGGTGGCAATAAATGGAGGCGGAGCTTTACAGCTAACACAGGTGCCATTATCTAGGATTAGAATGAATTACAGACAGTGAAAAATGACAAAGGTAATCTCATGGGGGAGCAAATTCAGCGGATGCTAGTAAATGTGGGGTTTGGTCCACTTTAAGCCCTAGCAGGACACTGATGGCCACTAGGACTATATAGCTGTGATACATGACTGTACGCCACAAACACTAGGGAGATGCTGTCTCAATATTCCCTACTCTAGAGGTGAGGGAGCAGAGCCTTGTGGCAGCAATGACTTGGTCCGATGCGACTAGGCATGCTGGGAGTTGAGGTTCCAACCATTAGTGGCCCCATAGACTAAGATTTTGAGACAACCGGCCAACTCAAGTCCTTGTAGTGCCTCAAAGGGTTCCTCATGGTCAACTAGGACTTGAGCTGGCCAGTGGTCTCAAAAGCCTTATAGTCATCTATGGTGCACACCAGGATGGGCAACTAATGGTTAGTCTGTTGCGTCTAGGCATGCTGGGAGTTGAGGTTCCAACCATTAGTGGCCCCATAGACTAAGATTTTGAGACAACCGGCCAACTCAAGTCCTTCTAGTTGACCATGAGGAACCCTTTGAGGCACTACAAGTTTCATGCTTACCCAAGGTGAAGCCCAACCCTGTGGCAGCAATGACTTAGTCTGATGCGTCTAGGCATGCTGGGAGTTGAGGTTCTAAGTCATTGCTGCCACAGGGTTGGGCTTCACCTTGGTAAGCATGAAACTTGTAGTGCCTCAAAGGGTTCCTCACGGTCAACTAGGACTTGAGTTGGCCAGTTGTCTCAATCTTGCCATCTATGGGGCCACTAATGGTTGGAACCTCAACTCCCAGCATGCCTAGACGCAACAGACTAACCATTAGTTGCCCATCCTGGTGTGCCCCATAGACTATAAGGATCGAGACCACTGGCCAACTCAAATCCTTCTAGTTGACCATGAGGAACCCTTTGATGCACTACACCTTACCCAGGCCCACAGCCCTGTGGCAGCAAGGACTTAAAGCAGACCAACAGTCAAAATGAATTAAACAAGAGCAAAAACAGTGCTCATATGCATCCCTCCACACACCCCCCCCACCCCATGTTAGATTCCCAACCATGGGGCATGACTGAAATGCCCCTGAGCAAGGCACCTAACCCCCAATTGCTTCCTGGGCACATGTGCACTTCACTGCCCCTTAGTGGGTAATTCACTTGTGCAGTCACTGGTGTGAAGTTGCGTTCGATGGGTAAAAGGAGGAAGGAATTACATGTGTGCGTTGGCACACAATGGCCACTATTGCACTACCACCATCGGGGGCACTGTTGAGACAGTTGATGTCTGTAGAACAGTTTTAGTTCTATTATTCCCTCCCCAAAACAGCATTTGCCCCTTTTCCACTAGTCTAATTAAGAAGCCTCTCCTCAACCTTTGCCCCTAGCCTAGAAGCAGCCATTGATGAAAAGCCACCAAAGCATTATAGTGGAACAGAAGAGGGGGAAGCTAGTAAAATAACTAAAGCTGAAAGTAGAACAGTCAAAAATGACTTAAAACCAAACCCGACCCAACACAACAAGCAGTTCCTCATATACATCCCTCCCCAGGGCAATTTAGATTGCAGCTTGCCTGATGCCAGCTGTCCAGTGATGTGGACTGTTTCAAAGGTGGGATCAAAGAGCACCCAAGGGCAGCTCTAGTTTCTCCCATCATGTGGTCACCTGTCCTTATTGCACCCTTTAATAGCAAACAGCAAGCAAGGCTACACCTGGACCTACTGTCACCAGTCCCCATTCTGGACCAACCATCCTCTGCATACTATGGATAAGAACAGCCTGCTGCCATCAGGCTCACAGGATAAGAGTCATGGGTGACCAGAAGGAATGGAGACCAGCAACTGGCTGGTGGAGATCAGTAAGAAGCACAAGACCTGCAACAGCATTTCTACAACCATATTGTTGGGGGTAAAAAGTGGTATCCATAAAAGCCCCAGCAAACCTTGCAGCTCCGAATCCTAGGGCATGTGGCGAGTGCCTCGGAGTTTCGGAGTGTCTATTAAAGCAAAGTGCTGGACACCAACACTGCTTATCCAAGGTTTCAAGAGACATTACACTCATAGGGGTAGAGCCAATGCCTTTAGGATGGGACACCACCTGCGCCAGGACCTTCAACACCAGTCTGTATACAGATTAGAGATCTCTCTACTCTATACAGGAAGTTGGGGGGGCTCTACTCAGAGCAGAGAGGAGTCAGAGTAGAGAGCCCTCTCCATACCATCCAGTATACAGAGAGTAGAGAGCCCTCTCCATACCATCCAGTATACAGAGAGTAGAGAGCCCTCTCCATACCATCCAGTATACAGAGAGTAGAGAGCCCTCTCCATACCATCCAGTATACAGAGAGTAGAGAGCCCTCTCCATACCATCCAGTATACAGAGTAGAGAGCCCTCTCCATACCATCCAGTATACAGAGAGTAGAGAGCCCTCTCCATACCATCCAGTATACAGAGAGTAGAGAGCCCTCTCCATACCATCCAGTATACAGAGAGTAGAGAGCCCTCTCCATACCATCCAGTATACAGAGAGTAGAGAGCCCTCTCCATACCATCCAGTATACAGAGAGTAGAGAGCCCTCTCCATACCATCCAGTATACAGAGAGTAGAGAGCCCTCTCCATACCATCCAGTATACAGAGAGTAGAGAGCCCTCTCCATACCATCCAGTATACAGAGAGTAGAGAGCCCTCTCCATACCATCCAGTATACAGAGAGTAGAGAGCCCTCTCCATACCACCCTGTATACAGAGAGTAGAGAGCCCTCTCCATACCATCCAGTATACAGAGAGTAGAGAGCCCTCTCCATACCATCCAGTATAGCAGAGAGCCCTCACCCCATACCACCCTGTATCCTCTGTACACAGAATGGGGGTGCTCTAATGTGTAGACCGCTCTCAGCCCCCTTTATACAGAGAGTAGAGAAGTCCCCACACCATTGTTTATACAAATAGAGAGCTCCCCCCATACAGAGAGTACTCCCCACCATCCTCTATACAAAGAGATAAGCTTTCCCCTGTATATAGAGGAGAGCTCCCCCACCATCCTGTATACAAAGTAATAAGCTTTCCCCTGTATATAGAGGAGAGCTCCCCCACCATCCTGTATACAGAGTAATAAGCTTTCCCCTGTATATAGAGGAGAGCTCCCCCACCATCCTGTATACAGAGTAATAAGCTTTCCCCTGTATATAGAGGAGAGCTCCCCCACCATCCTGTATACAGAGTAATAAGCTTTCCCCTGTATATAGAGGAGAGCTCCCCCACCATCCTGTATACAGAGTAATAAGCTTTCCCCTGTATATAGAGGAGAGCTCCCCCACCATCCTGTATACAGAGTAATAAGCCTTCCCCTGTATATAGAGGAGAGCTCCCCCCCCCATCCTGTATACAGAGTAATAAGCTTTCCCCTGTATATAGAGGAGAGCTCCCCCACCATCCTGTATACAGAGTAATAAGCTTTCCCCTGTATATAGAGGAGAGCTCCCCCACCATCCTGTATACAGAGTAATAAGCTTTCCCCTGTATATAGAGGAGAGCTCCCCCACCATCCTGTATACAGAGTAATAAGCCTTCCCCTGTATATAGAGGAGAGCTCCCCCCCATCCTGTATACAGAGTAATAAGCTTTCCCCTGTATATAGAGGAGAGCTCCCCCCCCCATCCTGTATACAGAGTAATAAGCTTTCCCCTGTATATAGAGGAGAGCTCCCCACCATCCTGTATACAGAGTAATAAGCTTTCCCCTGTATATAGAGGAGAGCTCCCCCACCATCCTGTATACAGAGTAATAAGCTTTCCCCTGTATATAGAGGAGAGCTCCCCCCCCCCCACCATCCTGTATACAGAGTAATAAGCTTTCCCCTGTATATAGAGGAGAGCTCCCCCACCATCCTGTATACAAAGTAATAAGCTTTCCCCTGTATATAGAGGAGAGCTCCCCCACCATCCTGTATACAAAGTAATAAGCTTTCCCCTGTATATAGAGGAGAGCTCCCCCACCATCCTGTATACAAAGTAATAAGCTTTCCCCTGTATATAGAGGAGAGCTCCCCCACCATCCTGTATACAGAGTAATAAGCTTTCCCCTGTATATAGAGGAGAGCTCCCCCACCATCCTGTATACAAAGTAATAAGCTTTCCCCTGTATATAGAGGAGAGCTCCCCCACCATCCTGTATACAAAGTAATAAGCTTTCCCCTGTATATAGAGGAGAGCTCCCCCCCCATCCTGTATACAAAGTAATAAGCTTTCCCCTGTATATAGAGGAGAGCTCCCCCCCCCCCATCCTGTATACAAAGTAATAAGCTTTCCCCTGTATATAGAGGAGAGCTCCCCCACCATCCTGTATACAGAGTAATAAGCTTTCCCCTGTATATAGAGGAGAGCTCCCCCACCATCCTGTATACAAAGTAATAAGCTTTCCCCTGTATATAGAGGAGAGCTCCCCCACCATCCTGTATACAAAGTAATAAGCTTTCCCCTGTATATAGAGGAGAGCTCCCCCCCCATCCTGTATACAAAGTAATAAGCTTTCCCCTGTATATAGAGGAGAGCTCCCCCCCCCCCATCCTGTATACAAAGTAATAAGCTTTCCCCTGTATATAGAGGAGAGCTCCCCCCCATCCTGTATACAGAGTAATAAGCTTTCCCCTGTATATAGAGGAGAGCTCCCCCCCCCCCATCCTGTATACAAAGTAATAAGCTTTCCCCTGTATATAGAGGAGAGCTCCCCCACCATCCTGTATACAGAGTAATAAGCTTTCCCCTGTATATAGAGGAGAGCTCCCCCACCATCCTGTATACAAAGTAATAAGCTTTCCCCTGTATATAGAGGAGAGCTCCCCCACCATCCTGTATACAGAGTAATAAGCTTTCCCCTGTATATAGAGGAGAGCTCCCCCACCATCCTGTATACAAAGTAATAAGCTTTCCCCTGTATATAGAGGAGAGCTCCCCCCCCATCCTGTATACAGAGTAATAAGCTTTCCCCTGTATATAGAGGAGAGCTCCCCCACCATCCTGTATACAAAGTAATAAGCTTTCCCCTGTATATAGAGGAGAGCTCCCCCACCATCCTGTATACAGAGTAATAAGCTTTCCCCTGTATATAGAGGAGAGCTCCCCCACCATCCTGTATACAAAGTAATAAGCTTTCCCCTGTATATAGAGGAGAGCTCCCCCACCATCCTGTATACAGAGTAATAAGCTTTCCCCTGTATATAGAGGAGAGCTCCCCCACCATCCTGTATACAGAGAGCTCTCCCCCATGAATGGAGAGCAGCACCCCCTCCCCCATATCTTGCAGACAGACGTGTTACAGGAAAGAGGAAGCGCAGGCGTTGGGGCGATTTCACACCGCTCACTTCCTGTTCGCACACTTCTGCCTTTTTTTGTGAGGCCTGATAAAGGGCCCGCTTCTCATCCACCAGGGTAGGGGAGGGGTCGGCACCTACACGCCGCCGTTATCCTTTTTAGGCAAAGGCTCCGAATTCAGCAGACTTTCATAACAGCGAGGCGGCTCCGCTGCATGTAACAGCGGCTTTCCATGATGAGAGCTGCGATCACGCAGACTGCACATGTAAATAAAACCAGAGCCGCAATCGTGTAAATAGGGGCGCGCGCACCCACAGGGAGACGTTTCCTTATTCGGACTTTGTAAGTCTTGCACACCCCCATCTATTGGGGAGGATCTTGGGGGAGAGAAGGCATCCATTTTGTAGCAGACAGGAAGCAGCAATTCAGTGTCCACAGTTTACAGTCGGGGCAGAGAAGCTCGTTGTCTTGGGCAACCACTCTTGAACTGAGCTGTGTTCCCATTGGCCAAGACAATCTCAAGCTTCCCTGCCCTCGGCCTTATTTGCTCTCCTGTAGGCGCCAAGTGCTACTGTTCTGCATCCCAAGCTGGAGATGAAGGTGATATGGGGGGGCCACCCACCCCCAACCTTCTGCCCAGTATCTCGATGCTTTGCTGCATTGGCCAATGGGAACACAGCTCAGTTCAAGAGTGGTTGCCCAATGCAGCAAAGCATCAAGATACTAGGCAGAAGGCTGGGGGTGGGTGCCCCCCATATCACCTCATACCCACCTCCAGCTTGGGATGCAGAACAGTAGCACATGGTCCCTTGGCCTTATTCGCTCTCCTTTATGGCCCCAAGGCAAGTGGGGTAGACTCAATCTGTGGTCCATGAAAGCACAAAGATTTAACCCCCACTGTCAACTAGGCCACAAACCATTCACCCACCATAATTGGAACCAGTCCTGGTAACCTGGAGGCATCACCTAACAGAAGCCACAGTGCACCCACAAGGGCCAAGGTTAGAAGTAGAAATTGCATTTAAAGTGGACCAATAACCAGATTTTGGCCATCCTGGTGATTGATCCCTGCCCCAGGGCATCCCAATGTAGGATGCCCCATGGGAACCCCCCCACCCACACCAAACCACCCACTGTCACTCACCTTTCTGCTGTTACGTCGTCACAATCGTCCAGTGATTTACGCAGCGCATACTACGGACTTAAAGTGGACCAAAACCTAAGGTCCAATGGCCATGGGATCTAGGATCATCTCCCCTGGGGCATCCAAAATCTAGTTTCCCCCTCTGTGTGAACCCCCTGGTTGACCAGAAACTCCCTTTCCCCCCCAAACCAACAGCACATCCCCACTATCCATTAGCCTGGGCACATGCGTGCACCAGGCATTTGTGAATGGCCAGCATGGCCATGTTCCCCGTTAGAAGGAAGCAGGGATGCGGATACCAGCGCGCTCAGATGAGATTTTGCCGATTGGACGAGAGGCCTTGCAGGCGCAGTAGGCCCTGGGAATAGTACAGTACAGTCAGGAAACCATGGGGTATCCCTGATCAGGGTTTCCTAAAGCAGGGACCAACACAAGTCAAAATCCTGGCTTTTGGTCCACTTTAACTTTGCGTTAAAGTACAGGGAAGCAGCTGACGGCAAAGACCACGTAGCGGGACCAGTCAGGATCAGGTAAGATTACAGGGGGGCTTCACACAGCAGGACATCCGTTGTACGATGCCATGGGGCAGGCTTGTGGCTGGTCCAGGAATCTTAGATCAGTGGGCGATTGTCCACTTTAATGGTCCAAACTCAGACGTGTCCCTCAAGGCTACCAAGCAAGATGCCCACCCTACTGAAAACAGGAAGCAAACCTGCCCCTCAACACCACCCACATGGTCACTGCAGCAAGTAGACATTACCTTGGACCTGAACCCAAATCTGCACACCGGGGCCACCAAGTTAAACACTCACTGGTCATCTAAAAATGCCACATTCCCCCAGCAAGCAGCAAACTAGCCCCACAATAGTTACAGCAGCCACAAACCACCCAAAGAACAAGATCTGCTATGAAAGTAGACCTTCCCTTAGACCCAAACCCAAATCTGTCCTACAGGGCGACCAAGCTTATGTAGAAACAGGAAGCAAACTAGCCCCACAATATTTAAAGCAGCCATAGACCCGACAGGAACAAGGCCTGCTATGAAAGTAGACCTTCCCTTAGACCAAAACCTGTGCCTCAAGGCCACCCAGCAAGACGCCTCTTCCTACTGATCAGGAAACACTCCTAGAGCAGCCACAGAAGGCTCACATGGGCAAAAACCAAAAAATTGCTCAAACCCATAACCACACGAGTAAGCCCTCACTAAAAGTAGACATTCCCTTAGACCTAAACCCAAATCTGTCCTGCAGGGCCACCAAGCTTATGGAAACAGGAAGCAAACCCTCAACTCAGGGCAACCACAGAGTGCCCATCTGGCCAAGACTATAGGTGCAAGCCTATCTTCACAGGAGCAAGCTCTTCCACAAAAGTAGCCATTTCCTTTAAACCGGACCTTCACCATGATTGAAAAGCCCAAACCCTTAAAATATATTAATTTTAGATGCTGGGGGGATTTTTTTAAGTTTTAAGTCACTTATTTCCCCCACTGGGCTGCAACTCTGTTCAGGACTTTAGGATATGGGTGCCGCCATCTTGACTCAGACTTACTGCAGAGCAGAGAGTGGGGTAAAGTACAGGGGGCAGGTTATAGCTGTGCTTTTCTCAGACAGAGCAGAGCTGGGGTCAGGAAAAAGGTCAGCAATCCCAGAATGCAGAGCAGCACAGTCAGAAGGCACTTCCTGTTTGCAGGCTGCCTGATGTCCCAAGAGCTGCCATCTTGGATGTTTAAAGGCTTATAACATGCAGTAGATGCAGGTAGGATGATTTTTAATGTGAGCAATCTGTATGTACAGGGTGGGGAAAACATAAGATAGACTCTTATTCAGAGTGAAGGTCTGCTTTAAGTGGAGCAAAACCCAGGAATTTGACTTTCCCTGGTTTAGTTCTGTGCCCTGGGGCATGCCGAATTGGGATGCCCCACCGTGGGAAACCCATTTGCTCACAAAAGCTCACCCATCCAGGCTCCAATGAGAGCTGTCTACTGTGACCAAGTCATTTGAGTCTCATCGTTTCATCAGGTCCCATGTTTTATGGGTTCCTTGGGCATCTTGAATTGTATACTCCCTGGGGAAAGGCCAGCAGTCGGCCATGGAATCTTTAGCTTTGAGGGAGGGTTCTGCTTTAACAATTGGGATGCCCCACTGTGTAAAAGCCCCCAGGGCATCCATAATAACAGTCCAACAGCAGGTGCTACTGGGATGGGGCAGTGTGCGCTCCCCATAGAGCCCTTTTACTGAATGATATAGTCAAGGCAAAGTGCTCACATTGGAAAGAGCCTGCACCCTTGGAACAAAGTTGTTTTACTGGGCGTTCTGGGGTTACAGCAGGACAACCCAATTAGGGATGCCCTAGGGCATCAAATTCCTGGGTTTTGTTCTGCTCCAACACCCACGGAAGTATTCCCCTGGACTTCCTAAGTGACAGATTTGAGTTTAGGTCATCAAGATGTTACCCCGTGCAGAAAACAGGAAGCTAACTCACCAACGGCTACCCAATACAACAGCCACATTGCCAAGATTTTTTGGGGAGTTCAATCTAAATCCGTCTCATAAGTCACCAAGTTGCCACCTCCGGATCACCTAAACATACAGAAACCACATGGGCAAAGGGCAAAAAAACGTGTAAGCCAGTTTGCCACACAGTAGCAACATCTGCTGGTATTTGGGGCATCCCAAACCTGGATGCTACAGCACCTAGCCCACAAGATTATTGCAAGGGCCAAATTAAGTGTAGATCAACTTGCGTCCATGTAAACTAGCAAGTTTTCAGAATGTCTTACATTTGGAAGAGAGCCGACATGTATGGGCCGGGATCAAGACCAGGCATGAAATCCTACAGAGCACCTGAAGGACTGGGCAAGCGAGGACATGATCAGGCCACCCAGACGCCAGCTCTTCTGCAGAACAGCTTCACTGCGTTAGGTCTGCATAGACTTAGTGGACCAAAACCCACTGCAATCTTAAGATTCCTGGGCCGATCAATTCGCTCCCCGGGGCATCCTGATTTTGGATGCTGTGTGAAACTCCCCAAGTCTCCCCATATACTTTTTCGTAGTCCAGTAGTGCATGGTCAAGCAGCTTCTAGAAGACCCATAAGGCCATTTAGAAGCATCATGTGGCCAGACCTGTCAACTCCTCTAGGACAGCATTTAATAGGCCCCAACCCTTTAAAAGCCCAACTTAAGCCTTGTAAGAGAAGCCCCAAAGGACAAACAAGCACTTGGGTGCCACGCCCTGATTTTTGGATAAATTAACACCTCTCCTGTGACTGACAAATCAGCCTCCAGTAGGCCTTGGGGATATGGGACACCAACTACAAAGTGATACGGATGTGGGTGATCCCAATACAGCTTGATGTAAACATAAGCACAACCTTAAAATCTTAAAGTGGACCAACACCCTCCACTGATCAGCCCGGGAATCTATAAGATTCCCGGACCGATCAGTCCCCTGACACCGGGGCACCCCGCTGTGTGAATCTCCCCAGAAACCCCTAAATCCCTACCTGATCCTCATACCAGCATCCCTGTAGCAAGACGCGCGCCTGCCGTTTGTGAATGGCTGGCGCGGGCCCTGTAAGAGTGACGCGCAGGAGGCGGCGGGCGCGCTCTTGTCTGTCGGTGGTGATTGGCGGCAGCGGTCACGTGGGAGAGGTAGGTTTTGGGGGCTTTCTGGGGGTTACACACAGCGGGGTGCCCCGAAGTGGACCAAGACCCCAGGAAAAAATGGAGGGGGGGTTGAGTACCAAAAATTGTGGTTTTTGGTCCACTATAAGCTGGTAATTTTAGGGCTTAGTCCACAGACAATTCCTCTAAATTCTCACACTGCCCAGGCTCCGATACCCCCCTTCCACAGGTGATAGAGTGAAGGCTATAGCTCCTTTATGTGTGACCTAAGCCTACTTCCAATGCTCATCCAGTTAGGTAGTCTGGCTAAACCATGTTCCCCGAGCATGGGCCCAGGCAAGTTTGTAGGTGCCCTTCTGTCAACTATCAAGACCAGGGGCTTCAGGTACAGAACCGAATCCACCACCTAGACACCTATAGACAGACACTTAGAAGATAGGGTCAGGTTGGAGCATCTACCGGCCTGGGACAAACTGGGGTAATAGGAGGGTTGCGGGCATCTCATACAAGTAGAAAGCAACAAGGGGGTAGACAGAAATAAATACAAGTAGGGAGTAGGAGCAGGTAATAGTTAGGGCTCAGCAGATAATGAACAACTGGAGGAGGCAATTTAGGTTCCATATACAAGTGGGAGGCAATAGGAGGGTTTAGGGTCAGAAACAAGTAGGGGTAGTTAGAGACCGAAAACTCAACAGTAACTGCCCCTCCTATTGCTTAACAGTAGAAAGAAGCCCCTTGTAAGCAGCACCCCAACCAACCTTCCTATTTATCATTGCTCCTGACTTGTATGTTGAACCCATCTACTATTCCTTGTATGCAGAAGAACTACCCCCTTCAATTGGAGCCAATTAGTGGCTTGTTGGGGGATCTGCAAACAGGAAGGGGTAGTTTGGTACTGTATACAAGGAATAGGAGGGGCAGTTGGGGGCCATACAAGTAGGTGCACTAGAAGGGGTAGTCCCAACTCTGCATAAAAGTCAGTAGTAATAGGAGGGGCAATTAGGGCTCTGCATGGAATAGGAGGGGTAATTAGGGTTCTGCACACAAAGAGGACACAATTTGAGGGGCAGTTAGGGCTCAGCATACAAGGATTAGAAAGGGTATCTGGAATTCTACATAATTAGAAGCAATAGAAGGGGCATTTGTAGGGCTCAGCATACAATAGAAGGGGTATCTGGGGTTCTACATAGAAGCAATAGAAGGGGCAGTTGTGAGTCTGCATACAAGGAACAGAAGGGGTACCTGGGGTCCTACATAGTCATAAGCAATAGAAGGGGCAGTTGTGTTATGCATACAAGGTACAGTTAGGTCAATATAAGGGGTATTTAATAGCCAACATTAGCAAGGGAGGGGCAGTCAAGGCTCTGCATACAAGTCAGGAGTAATAAGAGGGGTAATTAGGGTTTTGTACACAAGTAGGTGCAATTGGAGGGGCAGTTGTGGGGCACAGCACACAAGGGATACGAGGTGTAGTTAGGGCAATATAAGGGGGTATTTAGGAAGGGTAAGTCAAGGCTCTGCATACAAGGAAGAGCAATAGAAGGGGTATCCAGGGTTCTACATACAAGTCAGAAGCAATAGGCAAGCAGTGAGGGCTCTACATACAAGTCAGAAGTAATAGGAGGGGCAATTAGGGCTCTGCATGGAATAGAAGGGGTAATTAGGGTTTGGCACACAAGTAGGTGCAATTGGAGGGGCAGTTAGGGCTCAGCATACAATAGCAGGTTTATCTGGGGTTCGACATAATTAGAAGCAATAGAAGGGCCAATTGTGTGGGGTTAGCATACAAGCAATAGGAGGTGCAGTTAGGGCAATATAAAGGGGTATTTAGGGTCCTACATGCTACTAAGGAAGGGGCAGTCAATGCTCTGCATACAAGTCAGGAGTAATTAGGGTTCTGCACACAAGTAGGCATATTTGGAGGGGCAGTTAGGGCTCAGCATACAAGAAATGGAAAGGGTCCTACATAGTCAGAAGCAATAGTAGGGGCAGTTGCATACAAGGGATAAGAGGTGTAGTTTAGAGCAATATAAGGGGGCGTTTAGGGTCCTACATACTAGTGAGAAAGGAAAGGGCAATAGAAGGGGTTACCTGGGGTTCCACATACAGGTTAAAAGCAATAGAAGGGGCAGTTAGGGCAGAAGCAACATGAGGGGTATGTGCATTCAAGCAGCAGTAGGGTTAGATAGACCACACAACCACTTGTAGGGCAGAATCTTACACTTAGACTATGGGGCTCAGGCTTGAGGGCAATAAAGTGATTTGCCCCGCCAACCCTTGCCCATATCAATGAAGCTGCATCACTGTCATGACACTGGGAAGAGCTGAACACAAAGGAAGTGAGGGGTTACTGTAGGGAGAGATTGCAGCAATCGGCCATGTGCTGCTTCGTCACCCCCCCCCCCCCCCATTGCCCCGCCCGAGCCAGAAGCCGCAGGGCCCCCTCCTCGTCACTGAAGTTCATTGTTCGGGGCGACCATACTGAGCCCAGGCTGCCAAGGAAGGAAGCCGCCCCCCCCCCTTCCCCCAGGAACGAGGCGTGCGGATTGATCAGCATGTGCTCGACTGGCAGCACTCAGCATTAGTCTGCAGAAAAACTGTCGGCCAGCCCACGCCCAGATGACAGGCCCCGGCCGTGTCGTGTTCAGACCCATCCGCCGACATGCCGCCGCCGCATTCCTCAAGACACAGGATCATGGGTGCATGCATGCGCAAGTCCCCCCCACCACATGCCTTGCTGGAGGGGGTGGGGGAGCGAGCGGCTCTACAGAACATGTGGCACTCCGCCCAACACCAAGCTGCTCATTTCAAAGACCAGCATGTTGGGGAGCTATAGGTCTCAGGAAGCTCTGGTGGCTGGTTGCCCAGCATACTTCAGAGCTAGAGGAACTACAGGTCTCAGGAAGCTCTGGTGGCCACTAGCCCAGTATGCTTCAAAGCTAGAGAAACTACAGGTCTCAGGAAGCTCTGGTGGCCACTAGCCCAGTATGCTTCAAAGCTAGAGAAACTACAGGTCTCAGGAAGCTCTGGTATCACAGCATGCTTCAGAGCTAGAGGAACTACAGGTCTCAGGAAGCTCTAGTGGCCCGTAGCCCAGCATGCTTCAGAGCCTGAGGCACTACAAGTCTCAGGAAGCTCTGGTGGCCACTGGCCAGTATCCCAGCATGCTTCAGAGCTAGAGGAACTACAGGTCTCAGGAAGCTCTGGTGGCCACTGTGGCCAGTAGGGCATGCCAACCCTGAAATCAAGAGGTAGATCCCTGGTGGGGTATGCTGGCCAAAATGAAGATCTATAGGTATAACCCTCTCCCTAGGTCCCTGGGGGGGGGACATCCAGACCCAAGCCTAGCTTAAGGTCAACTCTGGTGGCCACTGTGCAGCAGGTCTGACCGAGATCTAGGGCTAACCTCTGCTAGAGGTAGGTCCGAGAAAAACATGCATCACCAACTCAAAGGAAGGAAGCTTGGGTAGCTAAAGCATGCAGCAGGACACGCTGACCCTCAATGGTTAATCTCTGCTAGAGGTAGGTCCTAGTAGCACATGCAGCCCCCAAACCCACAAAGTAGCTCTGGTGGCCACTGTGTGCAGATCTAGAGTTGCCCTCTACTACAGGCAGGTCCTTCTCCATAGCAGGACATGCTGGAGAGCTACTGGTAGGTCTTCAGTGCGACCACTAGGACATGAAGCCCCTGAGAGCTAGAGGCAAGTCATCTCACTTCCATAAGACATGAAGCTCCAGACCGAAGAGGATAAAAAGCTATGGCAGACACTGCCTGCAAGAGGACTTGTTAACCCTAGATCTAGGTTTATCCTCCCCTAGAGGTAGATCCTTCTCATTAGCAGGACATGCTTGAGCACTACTAGTAGGTCTTCATATTGACCAGTAGGACATATCCCCCCTGAAATCTAGGAGGTAGGTTTATCTCCCTAGTAGAACATTTAGCCCCACACCCATGATGGAAGCTCTGGTAGCCACTGTGCTGCAGGACATGCTGACCCCCTGGGATCAAGGTTAACCTCTGCTAGAGGCAGGTCCTAGGACAAGCAGCAGCCCCATGAGAAAGGAAGCTCTGGTAGGCCTACATTTTGCCCAGCAGGACATTACTTGAGATCACTAGAAGGTCTCCATTTAGGTCTGGCAGGACAGGCTGCCCTGACTAGAGGTAGGTCCTCCTAGTAGGACATCCAACCCACCACCTAGAAGGTGGAAGCACTGGTAGCTCTTCCTTTTGATCTAGGGTTAGCCTCATATTGGTGGCAAGTCCTCACTAGTAGGACATAGTCCCGAATACCAAGAAGGAAGCTTTGGTAGGTACCAATTCAGGCCAGGCTGCCCCCTATTAGAGGTAGGTCATCCAAGCCCTATATGGAGAACTTTCCTTCTTCCTGCAAACCAGAAGTAGGGCCTCCTAGAACAAGCAGCTCTCCCATACTCAAGAAGGAAGCTCTGGCAGGACATGTTGACAAATATACAGGTAGGTCCTCACTGGCCAGCAGGACTGGACCTAGGGCCAAACATGCACTAGAGTATAGGAGGGCTGCATGTTTTTGGAGGCCCTAAGAAAGCTCTGGCAGGACATACTTAACATCTGTGGGGCCTCACTCACATAGGTGCTCCTAGAACATGCAGCCTCCCATACACAAGGCCTCCCTGGCAGGTCATGTTTGACATCAGCAGGTAGGTCACCCTGTGGCCTGACAGGACTGAGGACCTAGGGCTAACCTTGCCCTTAGGTAGGACCTCCTAGAACAAGCAGCCATACTATACTTAAGAAAGCTCTGGCAGATGTCATGGACAACATATGTGGGTAGGTCCCCACTGACAAGCAGGACAAGGGCCTCACTCAGGTAGGTCCTCCTAGAGCATGCAGCCCTCCCATACCCAAGAAGGCATCTCTGGCAGGTCAAGCTTAACATCTGTGGGTAGGTCCCAACTGGCCAGCAGGACTGAGGGCCTCTCTCAGGTAGGTCCTTAGAACTTGCAGCCCTCCTATACTCAAGGAAGCTCTGGCAGGACATGTCTGTCTGCAGGTAGGTCACCCCTGTGGCCAGCAGGACTGAGGACCTAGGGCCACCATTGCCAGTAGGTAGAACCTAAGAAAATGCAGCCCTCCTATACCCAAGAAGAAAGCTGGCAGATGTCATGCACATCTGTGGGTAGGTCCCCACTGACCAGCTGACCACTGACTGAGAGACTCACTCTGAGGTAGGTCCTCCTGCAAACCTAAGGTATGGCCTTCTAGAAAATGCAGCCCTCCCATACCAAAGGCGGAAGCTCTGGCAGGACATGTCTGACATACAGGAAAGTCCACTGTGGCCCGGCCAGTAGGACCTCCTAGAACATGCAGCCCCACACTGGGGAGGTTCTTGTAGCTCTTGAGATAACACTAGGTCTTCTACCCCTAGAAGGGCAAATACACCCCTGAGTGTTCCAACCACCCCCCACGGATATAGTGAAGTGGTTCAGAGGTTGGGCAAGTCCTAACAGTTGAGCTGCATGAGGAAGTTGCAGAGCAGCTCAAACCGCAGCAAGTGGAAACAAAAGCTCATAACTACAACTAGGGCAAGGTAACAGCTCGGAGGAAACCAGACCCAACCAGCTACACCCAGGAAGTGGCTTGAAGCAGAAGCTGCTGCAAGGGGCAATCGGGGTCCCCACCCCAGGGGGAGGGGGGGTAATTAAGCTGTTCTAGGTCTACCATGCTTGGTGTGGACAACGCTACTACCCACCATTAGGCCTCACATGTTCATCAATAATCATAGGTTAGTCACAGGAAGGCCCCGGGCAAATTCCACACAGCGCCCTCTGGAGGCCCAGGCAGGGGGGGGGGGGGGGGAAGCATGCCATCACTTGCTTATGGGCCTCGCCTCTAGCCCCCATCTCACGTCATTCCAGCCAATGGTCAGCAGATGTTGCAAGAGAGCAGGGCCAGCAGAAGTATGGTAGAGAAAGTTTGCTACCAACCCCCACATCAATTCCAGTAACTGCCCCCCCCCCCCCCCCATCAATTCCAGTTAACTGCCCCCATACAGATATAAGGCAGGAATGTCAAAACCATCGCAACAGCTGTTCTGCCATCCAGGGGGGCAGATCCCTGTGGGACAGCAGAGCAAGCGGCTACTACTAGAGGGGCAGTAGGGTAGGCTGCCACCTGGTGGCAGAACAGCTGCAGATTTGAGGGGTGGAATAGCCCATTTAGGGGGCAATAAAGCCCTTCCTGTGCTATACACAAAACAGGGGCAGATTTGATTTTACATCCCCCAAAGCAAGCAAGGCATCAGGCACCTTATGCTGAGGTGCAGAAGACCGACACCCAGGGCAACAGTGCAACAAAACTGGATAATCACATTTACCCCAAACAGGGGCATAAGCAAAGCAGATATAGGTAGCTAGGGGCTATCAGGGCTGATCCAGACCAGCAACTGACCCACAAAGGGGAGGCAATTGCCCACTGGGGCAGATCTGGTAGGGCAAGACTATACCCACCAGCATCAGCGGAGCATCGGGGACTAAAGCCCCAACACTGGGGTACTAAGGCAGGAATGGCAAGTATTCACAATATATCGTGCAATTCTCCCCTCTGGGCAGATATTGGAGTAGGTTAGCCCCGCACACTTAGGGCTACGGTGAGGCTGCTACTCCCTACTTGGGGCAGATTACCTCACCCAAGGGCAGATATGGTAATAGAGCTGTAACAGCCCTCTCCTCCATCACTTGGGGTATGAGGGCAGGCAATTACCCCTTAGGGCATATACTGGATTACTATAACTACTCCTTTAGGGTATAAGGGCAGGGATGGCAACTAGCACCCATGGGTGAGGCAATTACCCCCCCCCCACCATCAAGGGGCAGATATGGCAAAGTAGCTATATCTCCATTACCCATGAGCCAATACTAATAGGGTGGGGCAAATACCTCACCCCCAGGGCAGATATTGACAGGCAATTGCCCCTTTCAGGGCAGATACGTAAAATAAGGTATAACTACCCCCCCCCCCTTTTGGGGTAATAAGGCAGGATTGGCAGAAGCAATTGCCCACCAGAAAGTCACTACCCCACTCCCAGGGCAGATAGACAGGCAATTACCCCTGTCAAGGTAGATATTAAAAAGCAGCTACAACTACCCCTGTTGGGGTATGTGAGGTGACGCTATTGCCCAACAGAGGGCAGATTTTTACAAATGTGCAGCCATTGCCCCAAATCCTGACCAGGAAATGCCCCTCAAGAGGCAAATAGAGGTAAGGGGCTACCACTAGCCACCTTTATGGGGTATAAGGGCAGGATTGGCAATGAGGGTAAAGCTATTGCCCAACTGAGGGCAGATTTTGGCAGGGCGAGGCCATTCCCTACCTGCAAGGCAAATAACAGGAAGTGGTACATAGCTATAACCACCCCCCTCCACAACCATGGTGTGTGTGGCATGAAGCAATTGCCCTACTGAGGGCAGATTTTTAGATGAGGGGCGAGGAGCTACAACTACCCTCATCGGAGTATGGGGGAACAAAGCAATTGCCTCACTGAGGGCAAATCTTCGTGGAATTACCACACCCCCAGGGTAGATGTTAAGAGGTATTACCACCCTAAGGGCAGATATGGATAATCATAACTCACCACACCCTCCCTTGGGGTATGAGGGCAGAAGCAATTGCCACACTGAGGGCAGATCTTGATAGTTACCACACCCCCAGGGTAGATATTGACAGGAAATTGCCACTTCAGCGGATATGGTAAATTACCCCCCCCACCCCCATTAGTGCAATTTCTTTATGCCACATACCCCCATTGTGGGGTTGGGGGTAGTTGAATTACCATATCTGCCCTGAGAGGTGGCAATCCGCCCTCATTGGGGTAACTGTCACCCTTCTGAAATCCTGTCCTAATACCACCCAAAAGGGGCTGTTATAGCCGATTTTCTGTGTGCCCAGAGGGGGCAATTGTCCTCATTGGGGGCATGTGGCACAAAGCAATTGCATTGAGAGTAATTGCCCCCCCATCAGGGCACATACAGAAAGTCAGCTATAACAGCCCCTTTGGGGGAGGTATTAGGACAGGATTGAGAATAGGGCAACCCCACTAAGGGCAGATTTTGACAATTATATCACCCTCACGGTAGATATGGGCAGGTAATTGCCCCCTCAGGGCAGAGATGGATAACGAGCTGTACCTACCCCCACTGGGGACATTAGCGCAGAATTATAAGGAAGGTATGCAGCAATTGCCCCGCTGAGGGCAGATTTTGACACTATTACATCACCCTCAGGGTAGATATTGACAGGTAATGGCCCCTCAGGGCAGATAAATACCCCCACTTGGGACATTAGTACGGGATTAAGAGGCAAGGATGCAGCAATTGCCCCACTGAGGGTAGATTTTGACACTATTACATCACATTAAGGGTAGATATTGACAAGTAATAGACCCCGTCAGGGCAGTATATGGATAACCAGCTATAACTACCCCCACTTGGGGCATTAGTACAGGTTTAGAAGGAAGGGATGCAGCAATTGCCCCCACTGAGGGCAGATTTTGACACTATTACATCACCCTCAGGGTAGATATTGACAAGTAATGGACCCCGTCAGGGCAGTATATGGATAACCAGTTATAACTACCCCCACTTGGGGCATTAGAAGGAAGGGATGCAGCAATTGCCCCCACTGAGGGCAGATTTTGACAGGCTGAGGTAATTACCCAGATTTAAAGGCGCTGACCACTCCCCCCAGCCTGGTTGGAGGGTAGATGAGAATAACGGGAGTGGATCTGAGGTGAGGGTGGGGTGAGGGCCCGGTACTTACCGTGACATTGGCGAGCAGGCAGCCGGGCCGGGCGGCCCACACCCCGTGAGGTGGATCCAGGCTGTAAATGGCGGCGTCCGTACACACTGTGCCGTCGATAAAGTTATCTATGTACGCTTGCCAGGACATGGCTGCTGTGTTGGCGGAGGAGGATGGCGGCTACAGAGGCGGTGGCGGGAGATGTGAGGAGAGGAAGAGGCGCCTCGTGCTCCTGAGAAGGGCGTGGGTGCGCGCGCAGGAACCTCGCAACACGACCCCGCCCTATATAAAGCGCCAGGCGAGCGGTGGGCGGGGACAGGAAAGGAGAAAGGCCACGCCCCCGTCTGACGCGCGAATGGCGAGAAGGAAGGCATAGCGGAGATGGGCGGGGGACAGGAAAGGAGAAAGGCCACGCCCCCGTCCGACGCAGCGAATGTCGAGGAGATGGGCGGTGACAGGAAGGAAAAAGGCCACGCCCCTAATAGAAGATGCGACTGGAGAGTTCGAAGGCATTGCCGAGATGGGCGTGGCCAAAGGGAGGAGCCGCGCGCCTAGGAAGGAGCGCGCTGCGGGGCAGGGCGCGGCCGGCGGGGCTAGGGCGCAGGCGCAGGAGCGGACGGAGGCGGATGTGCCGCGGTGGAAGAGCGCTTGCGCGGCTGAGAGGGCTGACGTGAGGCGAGCCTCCCGCCCTTTTGTGACAGGGCGGCTGCGCATGCGCGTTGTGTTGCCATAGCGAGGCCTTAGGAATAGCAACTCCTCCTTTACAGGGGTAATAGGGCAGTTGTGTTATATGGTGGGGTGGGGGTAATAAAACATCTGGGTGATCAGTTACACCCTCATAGGGGGGCCAGGGCAGCTATATAGGGAAACCAATCCCTTAAAGGGGCAATTATCCTGGTGTATAGGGCTACATAAGATAAATACCCCCTCAAAGGGGCAAATATACTGACGTACCAGGAAAATAACTCTTGAAAAGGGCAATTATACTGGGCTTTAGTGAAAATAACCCCTCAATGGGGAAACATAAGACGAATAACCCCTAAACAGGGCAATTATATTGGGCTACCTTCAATGGGGCAATTATACTGAGGTACAGGGGCAAATAACCCCTCAATGGGAAAACATAACCCCCAATGGGGCAAATATACTGGGTTACAGGGAAAATATCCCCTCAGTGGGGGAACATAAGATGAATAACCCCTCAATGGGGCAATTATACTGGGTTACAGGGAAAATATCCCCTTAGGAGGGGAACATAAGATAGATAAGCCCCTCAATGGGGCAATAATACTGGGTTACAGGAAAAATATCCCCTCAGTGGGGGAACATAAGACAAATAACCCCTAAGCAGGGCAATTATATTGGGCTACAGGGAAATAAACTTCAATGGGTAATTATACTGAGGTACAGGGGAAAATAACCCCTCAATGGGAAAACATAATCCCCAATGGGGCAAATATATTGGGTTACAGGAAAAATATCCCCTCAGTGGGGGAACATAAGATGAATAACCCCTCAATGGGGCAATTATACTGGGCTACAGGGAAAAATAACCCCTTTATGGGGAACATAAGATAAATAACCCCTCAACGGGGCAATTATACAGGGAAAGTAACCCCTCAGTGGGGGAACATAAGATAAATAACCCCTCAATGGGGTAAATATACTGGGTTACAGGAAAAATAACCCTTAATGGGGCAATTATAGTGAGGTACAGGGAAAATAACCCCTCAGTGGGGGAACATAGGATAAATAACCCCTCAATGGGGCAATTATTCTGGGGTACAGGTAAAATAACTCTCAGTGGGGCAATTATACGCTGGTACAGGGAAAGTAACCCCTTAATGGGGGAACATAAGATAAATAACCCCTCAATGGGGCAATTATACTGAGGTACATTGAAAATAACCCCTCAATAAGGCAAATTTTACTCTGGTACAGGGAAAACAACCCCTCATTTGGGAAACATAAGATAAATAACCCCTCAATGGGGCAATAATACTGCGGTACAAGTAAAATAGCCCCTCAATGGGGGAACATAAGATAAATAACCCCTCAATGGGGTAATTATACTGGGGTACAGGGAAAATAACACCTCAATGGGGAAGTATAGGAGAAATAGCCCTTCAATGGGGCAATTATACTGCAGTACAGGGAAAATAACCCCTTAATGGTGAAGCAAAGAAGAAATAACCCCTCAATGGGGCAATTATACTGTGGAGCAGGGAAGATAACCCTTCAATGGGGAAACATAAGATAAATAACCCCTCAACGGGGCAATTATACTTAGGTACAGGGAAAATGACCCCTCAATGGGGAAACATAAATAACCCCTCAATAGGGCAATTATACTGTGTTACAGGGAAAATAACCTCTCAATGGAGAAGCATAGAAGAAATAACGCCTCAATGGGGCAATTGTACTGAGATACGGGGAAAATACCCCTCAATGGAGGAACATAGGAGAAATATCCCCTCAATGGGGCAATTATACTGAGATACATGGAAAATAACCCCTCAATGGGGCAATTATACTGGTGTACCACTTATAGGGGCAATAGGACTCAATAGACAGATACCCCCACCTAGGGGAGTCCTTGGTTGGAGCCTGGTAGTCGGGAGGTCCCCTGACATGGTGTGCAACAGTTTCTCACCGCTCAGCTCAGCAAAGTGGGAAGCCTGTCACTTCGATACCCGACAGCTAAATTTACCCCCCACCACTTCCCTATTCTGCCCCCCCCCCCCCGCCACTTCCTCCCCCGCAATCCGGCGCCTTCTCATGCATTGCACCCATATAAGGTGCTGACAGAGCGCCCACCACAACCCGCCGCACCCACCACTCACACACCTACTTCATCATATCTGGCCCTGTATATTAGAGTGTCAGCTCTGCAGGAGACTCCCCTCTCTGTATACTGTATCCTCTCCCTGTATATTAGAGTGTCAGCTCTGCAGGAGACTCCCCTCTCTGTATACTGTATCCTCTCCCTGTATATTAGAGTGTCAGCTCTGCAGGAGACTCCCCTCTCTGTATACTGTATCCTCTCCCTGTATATTAGAGTGTCAGCTCTGCAGGAGACTCTCTCTCTGTATACTGTATCCTCTCCCTGTATATTAGAGTGTCAGCTCTGCAGGAGACTCCCCTCTCTGTATACTGTATCCTCTCCCTGTATATTAGAGTGTCAGCTCTGCAGGAGACTCCTCTCTCTGTATACTGTATCCTCTCCCTGTATATTAGAGTGTCAGCTCTGCAGGAGACTCCCCTCTCTGTATACTGTATCCTCTCCCTGTATATTAGAGTGTCAGCTCTGCAGGAGACTCCCCTCTCTGTATACTGTATCCTCTCCCTGTATATTAGAGTGTCAGCTCTGCAGGAGACTCCCCTCTCTGTATACTGTATCCTCTCCCTGTATATTAGAGTGTCAGCTCTGCAGGAGACTCCTCTCTGTATACTGTATCCTCTCCCTGTATATTAGAGTGTCAGCTCTGCAGGAGACTCCCCTCTCTGTATACTGTATCCTCTCCCTGTATATTAGAGTGTCAGCTCTGCAGGAGACTCCTCTCTCTGTATACTGTATCCTCTCCCTGTATATTAGAGTGTCAGCTCTGCAGGAGACTCCTCTCTCTGTATACTGTATCCTCTCCCTGTATATTAGAGTGTCAGCTCTGCAGGAGACTCCTCTCTCTGTATACTGTATCCTCTCCCTGTATATTAGAGTGTCAGCTCTGCAGGAGACTCCTCTCTCTGTATACTGTATCCTCTCCCTGTATATTAGAGTGTCAGCTCTGCAGGAGACTCCTCTCTGTATACTGTATCCTCTCCCTGTATATTAGAGTGTCAGCTCTGCAGGAGACTCCTCTCTGTATACTGTATCCTCTCCCTGTATATTAGAGTGTCAGCTCTGCAGGAGACTCCCCTCTGTATACTGTATCCTCTCCCTGTATATTAGAGTGTCAGCTCTGCAGGAGACTCCTCTCTGTATACTGTATCCTCTCCCTGTATATTAGAGTGTCAGCTCTGCAGGAGACTCCCCTCTCTGTATACTGTATCCTCTCCCTGTATATTAGAGTGTCAGCTCTGCAGGAGACTCCTCTTTGTATACTGTATCCTCTCCCTGTATATTAGAGTGTCAGCTCTGCAGGAGACTCCTCTCTCTGTATACTGTATCCTCTCCCTGTATATTAGAGTGTCAGCTCTGCAGGAGACTCCTCTCTGTATACTGTATCCTCTCCCTGTATATTAGAGTGTCAGCTCTGCAGGAGACTCCTCTCTGTATACTGTATCCTCTCCCTGTATATTAGAGTGTCAGCTCTGCAGGAGACTCCTCTCTGTATACTGTATCCTCTCCCTGTATATTAGAGTGTCAGCTCTGCAGGAGACTCCCCTCTCTGTATACTGTATCCTCTCCCTGTATATTAGAGTGTCAGCTCTGCAGGAGACTCCTCTCTGTATACTGTATCCTCTCCCTGTATATTAGAGTGTCAGCTCTGCAGGAGACTCCTCTCTCTGTATACTGTATCCTCTCCCTGTATATTAGAGTGTCAGCTCTGCAGGAGACTCCTCTCTCTGTATACTGTATCCTCTCCCTGTATATTAGAGTGTCAGCTCTGCAGGAGACTCCCCTCTCTGTATACTGTATCCTCTCCCTGTATATTAGAGCGTCAGCTCTGCAGGAGACTCCTCTCTGTATACTGTATCCTCTCCCTGTATATTAGAGTGTCAGCTCTGCAGGAGACTCCTCTCTCTGTATACTGTATCCTCTCCCTGTATATTAGAGTGTCAGCTCTGCAGGAGACTCCTCTCTCTGTATACTGTATCCTCTCCCTGTATATTAGAGTGTCAGCTCTGCAGGAGACTCCTCTCTCTGTATACTGTATCCTCTCCCTGTATATTAGAGTGTCAGCTCTGCAGGAGACTCCCCTCTCTGTATACTGTATCCTCTCCCTGTATATTAGAGTGTCAGCTCTGCAGGAGACTCCCCTCTCTCTGTATACTGTATCCTCTCCCTGTATATTAGAGTGTCAGCTCTGCAGGAGACTCCCCTCTCTGTATACTGTATCCTCTCCCTGTATATTAGAGTGTCAGCTCTGCAGGAGACTCCCCTATCTGTATACTGTATCCTCTCCCTGTATATTAGAGTGTCAGCTCTGCAGGAGTCTCCCTCTCTGTATACTGTATCCTCTCCCTGTATATTAGAGTGTCAGCTCTGCAGGAGACTCCTCTCTCTGTATACTGTATCCTCTCCCTGTATATTAGAGTGTCAGCTCTGCAGGAGACTCCCCTCTCTGTATACTGTATCCTCTCCCTGTATATTAGAGTGTCAGCTCTGCAGGAGACTCCCCTCTGTATACTGTATCCTCTCCCTGTATATTAGAGTGTCAGCTCTGCAGGAGACTCCTCTCTCTGTATACTGTATCCTCTCCCTGTATATTAGAGTGTCAGCTCTGCAGGAGACTCCTCTCTGTATACTGTATCCTCTCCCTGTATATTAGAGTGTCAGCTCTGCAGGAGACTCCCCTCTCTGTATACTGTATCCTCCCCCTGTATATTAGAGTGTCAGCTCTGCAGGAGACTCCTCTCTCTGTATACTGTATCCTCTCCCTGTATATTAGAGTGTCAGCTCTGCAGGAGACTCCCTCCTCTGTATACTGTATCCTCTCCCTGTATATTAGAGTGTCAGCTCTGCAGGAGACTCCCCTCTCTGTATACTGTATCCTCTCCCTGTATATTAGAGTGTCAGCTCTGCAGGAGACTCCTCTCTCTGTATACTGTATCCTCTCCCTGTATATTAGAGTGTCAGCTCTGCAGGAGACTCCCCTCTCTGTATACTGTATCCTCTACCTGTATATTAGAGTGTCAGCTCTGCAGGAGACTCCTCTCTCTGTATACTGTATCCTCTCCCTGTATATTAGAGTGTCAGCTCTGCAGGAGACTCCTCTCTCTGTATACTGTATCTCTCCCTGTATATTAGAGTGTCAGCTCTGCAGGAGACTCCTCTCTGTATACTGTATCCTCTCCCTGTATATTAGAGTGTCAGCTCTGCAGGAGACTCCTCTCTCTGTATACTGTATCCTCTCCCTGTATATTAGAGTGTCAGCTCTGCAGGAGACTCCTCTCTCTGTATACTGTATCCTCTCCCTGTATATTAGAGTGTCAGCTCTGCAGGAGACTCCCCTCTCTGTATACTGTATCCTCTCCCTGTATTTTAGAGTGTCAGCTCTGCAGGAGACTCCTCTCTCTGTATACTGTATCCTCTCCCTGTATATTAGAGTGTCAGCTCTGCAGGAGACTCCCCTCTCTGTATACTGTATCCTCTCCCTGTATTTTAGAGTGTCAGCTCTGCAGGAGACTCCTCTCTCTGTATACTGTATCCTCTCCCTGTATATTAGAGTGTCAGCTCTGCAGGAGACTCCTCTCTGTATACTGTATCCTCTCCCTGTATTTTAGAGTGTCAGCTCTGCAGGAGACTCCTCTCTCTGTATACTGTATCCTCTCCCTGTATATTAGAGTGTCAGCTCTGCAGGAGACTCCTCTCTCTGTATACTGTATCCTCTCCCTGTATATTAGAGTGTCAGCTCTGCAGGAGACTCCCCTCTCTGTATACTGTATCCTCTCCCTGTATTTTAGAGTGTCAGCTCTGCAGGAGACTCCTCTCTCTGTATACTGTATCCTCTCCCTGTATATTAGAGTGTCAGCTCTGCAGGAGACTCCTCTCTCTGTATACTGTATCCTCTCCCTGTATTTTAGAGTGTCAGCTCTGCAGGAGACTCCTCTCTCTGTATACTGTATCCTCTCCCTGTATATTAGAGTGTCAGCTCTGCAGGAGACTCCTCTCTCTGTATACTGTATCCTCTCCCTGTATTTTAGAGTGTCAGCTCTGCAGGAGACTCCTCTCTCTGTATACTGTATCCTCTCCCTGTATATTAGAGTGTCAGCTCTGCAGGAGACTCCTCTCTCTGTATACTGTATCCTCTCCCTGTATATTAGAGTGTCAGCTCTGCAGGAGACTCCTCTCTCTGTATACTGTATCCTCTCCCTGTATATTAGAGTGTCAGCTCTGCAGGAGACTCCTCTCTCTGTATACTGTATCCTCTCCCTGTATATTAGAGTGTCAGCTCTGCAGGAGACTCCCTCTCTGTATACTGTATCCTCTCCCTGTATATTAGAGTGTCAGCTCTGCAGGAGACCTCCTCTCTGTATACTGTATCCTCTCCCTGTATATTAGAGTGTCAGCTCTGCAGGAGACTCCCTCTCTGTATACTGTATCCTCTCCCTGTATATTAGAGTGTCAGCTCTGCAGGAGACTCCTCTCTCTGTATACTGTATCCTCTCCCTGTATATTAGAGTGTCAGCTCTGCAGGAGACTCCCTCTCTGTATACTGTATCCTCTCCCTGTATATTAGAGTGTCAGCTCTGCAGGAGACTCCTCTCTCTGTATACTGTATCCTCTCCCTGTATATTAGAGTGTCAGCTCTGCAGGAGACTCCTCTCTCTGTATACTGTATCCTCTCCCTGTATATTAGAGTGTCAGCTCTGCAGGAGACTCCCTCTCTGTATACTGTATCCTCTCCCTGTATATTAGAGTGTCAGCTCTGCAGGAGACTCCCCTCTCTGTATACTGTATCCTCTCCTGTATATTAGAGTGTCAGCTCTGCAGGAGACTCCTCTCTGTATACTGTATCCTCTCCCTGTATATTAGAGTGTCAGCTCTGCAGGAGACTCCCCTCTCTGTATACTGTATCCCTTCTCCCTGTATATTAGAGTGTCAGCTCTGCAGGAGACTCCTCTCTCTGTATACTGTATCCTCTCCCTGTATATTAGTCTGTATACTGTATCCTCTCCCTGTATATTAGAGTGTCAGCTCTGCAGGAGACTCCCCTCTCTGTATACTGTATCCTCTCCCTGTATATTAGAGTGTCAGCTCTGCAGGAGACTCCTCTCTCTGTATACTGTATCCTCTCCCTGTATATTAGAGTGTCAGCTCTGCAGGAGACTCCCCTATCTGTATACTGTATCCTCTCCCTGTATATTAGAGTGTCAGCTCTGCAGGAGACTCCTCTCTCTGTATACTGTATCCTCTCCCTGTATATTAGAGTGTCAGCTCTGCAGGAGACTCCCTCTCTCTGTATACTGGTATCCTCTCCCTGTATATTAGAGTGTCAGCTCTGCAGGAGACTCCCTCTCTCTGTATACTGTATCCTCTCCCTGTATATTAGAGTGTCAGCTCTGCAGGAGACTCCTCTCTCTGTATACTGTATCCTCTCCCTGTATATTAGAGTGTCAGCTCTGCAGGAGACTCCTCTCTGTATACTGTATCCTCTCCCTGTATATTAGAGTGTCAGCTCTGCAGGAGACTCCTCTCTCTGTATACTGTATCCTCTCCCTGTATATTAGAGTGTCAGCTCTGCAGGAGACTCCCCTCTCTGTATACTGTATCCTCTCCCTGTATAGTTAGAGTGTCAGCTCTGCAGGAGACTCCCCTCTCTGTATACTGTATCCTCTCCCTGTATATTAGAGTGTCAGCTCTGCAGGGAGACTCCTCTCTCTGTATACTGTATCCTCTCCCTGTATATTAGAGTGTCAGCTCTGCAGGAGACTCCCTCTCTGTATACTGTATCCTCTCCCTGTATATTAGAGTGTCAGCTCTGCAGGAGACTCCCTCTCTGTATACTGTATCCTCTCCCTGTATATTAGAGTGTCAGCTCTGCAGGAGACTCCCTCTCTCTGTATACTGTATCCTCTCCCTGTATATTAGAGCGTCAGCTCTGCAGGAGACTCCCCTCTCTGTATACTGTATCCTCTCCCTGTATATTAGAGTGTCAGCTCTGCAGGAGACTCCTCCTCTCTGTATACTGTATCCTCTCCCTGTATATTAGAGTGTCAGCTCTGCAGGAGACTCCTCTCTCTGTATACTGTATCCTCTCCCTGTATATTAGAGTGTCAGCTCTGCAGGAGACTCCTCTCTGTATACTGTATCCTCTCCCTGTTATATTAGAGCGTCAGCTCTGCAGGAGACTCCCTCTCTCTGTATACTGTATCCTCTCCCTGTATATTAGAGTGTCAGCTCTGCAGGAGACTCCCCTCTCTGTATACTGTATCCTCTCCCTGTATATTAGAGTGTCAGCTCTGCAGGAGACTCCCTCTCTGTATACTGTATCCTCTCCCTGTATATTAGAGCGTCAGCTCTGCAGGAGACTCCTCTCTCTGTATACTGTATCCTCTCCCTGTATATTAGAGTGTCAGCTCTGCAGGAGACTCCCCTCTCTGTATACTGTATCCTCTCCCTGTATATTAGAGTGTCAGCTCTGCAGGAGACTCCTCTCTCTGTATACTGTATCCTCTCCCTGTATATTAGAGCGTCAGCTCTGCAGGAGACTCCCTCTCTCTGTATACTGTATCCTCTCCCTGTATATTAGAGTGTCAGCTCTGCAGGAGACTCCCCTCTCTGTATACTGTATCCTCTCCCCTGTATATTTAGAGTGTCAGCTCTGCAGGAGACTCCTCTCTCTGTATACTGTATCCTCTCCCTGTATATTAGAGCTGTCAGCTCTGCAGGAGACTCCCCTCTCTGTATACTGTATCCTCTCCCTGTATATTAGAGTGTCAGCTCTGCAGGAGACTCCCTCTCTCTGTATACTGTATCCTCTCCCTGTATATTAGAGTGCGTCAGCTCTGCAGGAGACTCCCCTCTCTGTATACTGTATCCTCTCCCTGTATATTAGAGTGTCCAGCTCTGCAGGAGACTCCTCTTTGTATACTGTATCCTCTCCCTGTATATTAGAGTGTCAGCTCTGCAGGAGACTCCTCTCTCTGTATACTGTATCCTCTCCCTGTATATTAGAGTGTCAGCTCTGCAGGAGACTCCCCTCTTTGTATACTGTATCCTCTCCCTGTATATTAGAGTGTCAGCTCTGCAGGAGACTCCTCTCTCTGTATACTGTATCCTCTCCCTGTATATTAGAGTGTCAGCTCTGCAGGAGACTCCCCTCTTTGTATACTGTATCCTCTCCCTGTATATTAGAGTGTCAGCTCTGCAGGAGACTCCTCTCTCTGTATACTGTATCCTCTCCCTGTATATTAGAGTGTCAGCTCTGCAGGGAGACTCCCTCTCTTTGTATACTGTATCCTCTCCCTGTATATTAGAGTGTCAGCTCTGCAGGAGACTCCTCTCTCTGTATACTGTATCCTCTCCCTGTATATTAGAGTGTCAGCTCTGCAGGAGGACTCCTCTCTCTGTATACTGTATCCTCTCCCTGTATATTAGAGTGTCAGCTCTGCAGGAGACTCTCCTCTCTGTATACTGTATCCTCTCCCTGTATATTAGAGTGTCAGCTCTGCAGGAGACTCCCCCTCTTTGTATACTGTATCCTCTCCCTGTATATTAGAGTGTCAGCTCTGCAGGAGACTCCTCTCTCTGTATACTGTATCCTCTCCCTGTATATTAGAGTGTCAGCTCTGCAGGAGACTCCCTCTCTTGTATACTGTATCCTCTCCCTGTATATTAGAGTGTCAGCTCTGCAGGAGACTCCTCTCTCTGTATACTGTATCCTCTCCCTGTATATTAGAGTGTCAGCTCTGCAGGAGACTCCTCTTCTGTATACTGTATCATCTCTCCCTGTATATTAGAGTGTCAGCTCTGCAGGAGACTCCCCTCTCTGTATACTGTATCCTCTCCCTGTATATTAGAGTGTCAGCTCTGCAGGAGACCTCCTCTCTCTGTATACTGTATCCTCTCCCTGTATATTAGAGTGTCAGCTCTGCAGGAGGACTCCTCTCTCTGTATACTGTATCCTCTCCCTGTATATTAGAGTGTCAGCTCTGCAGAGAGACACTCCTCTCTGTATACTGTATCCTCTCCCTGTATAATTAGAGTGTCAGCTCTGCAGGAGACTCCCTCTCTGTATACTGTATCCTCTCCCTGTATATTAGAGTGTCAGCTCTGCAGGAGACTCCTCTCTGTATACTGTATCCTCTCCCTGTATATTAGAGTGTCAGCTCTGCAGGAGGACTCCCCTCTCTGTATACTGTATCCTCTCCCTGTATATTAGAGTGTCAGCTCTGCAGGAGACTCCTCTCTGTATACTGTATCCTCCTCTCCTGTATATTAGAGTGTCAGCTCGTGCAGGAGAGACTCCTCTCTGTATACTGTATCCTCTCCCCTGTATATTAGAGTGTCAGCTCTGCAGGAGACTCCTCTCTGTATACTGTATCCTCTCCCTGTATATTAGAGTGTCAGCTCTGCAGGAGACTCCTCTCTCTGTATACTGTATCCTCTCCCTGTATATTAGAGTCGTCAGCTCTGCAGAGAGACTCCTCTCTGTATACTGTATCCTCTCCCTGTATATTAGAGTGTCAGCTCTGCAGGAGACTCCCTCTCTCTGTATACTGTATCCTCTCCCTGTATATTAGAGTGTCAGCTCTGCAGGAGACTCCTCTCTGTATACTGTATCCTTCCTCCCCTGTATATTAGAGTGTCAGCTCTGCAGGAGACTCCCTCTCTGTATACTGTATCCCTCTCCCTGTATATTAGAGTGTCAGCTCTGCAGGAGACTCCTCTCTGT
>CM051238.1:458982647-459062647 GCA_027917425.1 Gastrophryne carolinensis
AGACTAGGATTGCTATAGATACCCCCCCCCCCACCCACCTTCATGGCTAATGCCCCACATACAGACTAGGATTGCTATAGATCCCCCCCCCCACCTTCATGGCTAATGCCCCACATACAGACTAGGATTGCTATAGATCCCCCCCCACCCACCTTCATGGCTAATGCCCCACATACAGACTAGGATTGCTATAGATCCCCCCCCCCCCCACCTTCATGGCTAATGCCCCACATACAGACTAGGATTGCTATAGATCCCCCCCCCCACCTTCATGGCTAATGCCCCACATACAGACTAGGATTGCTATAGATCCCCCCCCCCCCACCTTCATGGCTAATGCCCCACATACAGACTAGGATTGCTATAGACCCCCCCCCCCCCTCCACCTTCATGGCTAATGCCCCACATACAGACTGATTGCTATAGATCCCCCCCCCACCTTCATGGCTAATGCCCCACATACAGACTAGGATTGCTATAGATCCCCCCCCCACCTTCATGGCTAATGCCCCACATACAGACTAGGATTGCTATAGACCCCCCCCCCCCTCCACCTTCATGGCTAATGCCCCACATACAGACTAGGATTGCTATAGACCCCCCCCCCCCCCCTCCACCTTCATGGCTAATGCCCCACATACAGACTGATTGCTATAGATCCCCCCCCCCCCACCTTCATGGCTAATGCCCCACATACAGACTGATTGCTATAGATCCCCCCCCACCTTCATGGCTAATGCCCCACATACAGACTAGGATTGCTATAGATCCCCCCCCCACCCACCTTCATGGCTAATGCCCCACATACAGACTAGGATTGCTATAGATCCCCCCCCCACCTTCATGGCTAATGCCCCACATACAGACTAGGATTGCTATAGATCCCCCCCCCACCCACCTTCATGGCTAATGCCCCACATACAGACTAGGATTGCTATAGATCCCCCCCCCACCTTCATGGCTAATGCCCCACATACAGACTAGGATTGCTATAGATCCCCCCCCCCCCTCCACCTTCATGGCTAATGCCCCACATACAGACTAGGATTGCTATAGATCATGGCTAATGCCCCACATACAGACTAGGATTGCTATAGATCCCCCCCCCCCACCTTCATGGCTAATGCCCCACATACAGACTAGGATTGCTATAGATCCCCCCCCCCCCTCCACCTTCATGGCTAATGCCCCACATACAGACTAGGATTGCTATAGATCCCCCCCCCCCCTCCACCTTCATGGCTAATGCCCCACATACAGACTAGGATTGCTATAGATCCCCCCCCCCCCACCTTCATGGCTAATGCCCCACATACAGACTAGGATTGCTATAGATCCCCCCCCCCCCTCCACCTTCATGGCTAATGCCCCACATACAGACTAGGATTGCTATAGATCCCCCCCCCCCCTCCACCTTCATGGCTAATGCCCCACATACAGACTAGGATTGCTATAGATCCCCCCCCCCCCACCTTCATGGCTAATGCCCCACATACAGACTAGGATTGCTATAGATCCCCCCCCCCCCACCCACCTTCATGGCTAATGCCCCACATACAGACTAGGATTGCTATAGATCCCCCCCCCCCACCTTCATGGCTAATGCCCCACATACAGACTAGGATTGCTATAGATCCCCCCCCCCCCACCTTCATGGCTAATGCCCCCACATACAGACTGATTGCTATAGATCCCCCCCCCCCCCACCTTCATGGCTAATGCCCCACATACAGACTGATTGCTATAGATCCTTAGTGGTTGCCCCCACATTCAGTGTGGCATCTTTGTTTTGCTTTCAATCAGACTGTAATGTAGGCATGTCCTGATGGATGCTCTGCTTTTAGGGAAGCTTTTATTTGGGATGCCCCATTAGCCCAGTCACCATAGTTTCCATTCCTCACACCACGGCGCTTTTCTTGCTTGCTCAGCGTTCTGATTGGAGACCTCGCACATGCATTGGGGCATTCACACATCCCTAATTGGGATGCCCCTGTAATGCAGAGTGGGGGGATTTTTCACACCTTTGCTCTTAAAGTGGTCCAAAACCCAGGCTGATCGGCCTTTATTCCCTTCCCTGAGGGATGCTGATTCGGGATGCCCTGCTGTGTGAACCCCATGTCACCCCTAAACTTCCTCCAGTGGATCATGCGCAAGCAGATGGGGATGCCCACAGGGCTGGGCATTTAAAGACTCTAAAGACACCAGGCCAGAGTCTATAAAGGACAGGAAATGTCTGCTCCCTCCGGTTCTGCGCAAACCTCTCTTGAAGGAGCTGCTGGCTCGGCATGTGTCACAATTTTCCTGTCCCCCACCACTAGATGGAGCTTCTAGAAAAGGGGCTGTCCCTATGTAACTGGAGGTTGTAGGTCTGCTTTAAAGTGGACCAGCACCCAGCTGGATCGGCCCGGGAATCTGATTCCTGATCCAATCCCTCCGTGTGGCATCCAAAATCGGGATGCCCCGCTATGTGAAACCCCCTCAGGATGTCTGAATCCCAGTCCAAAGGCGCAAGCGCGGGCCGCGGCAGCATCTCGCGCTCCTCTCTAGCAGGGCGCGTGTCCGCACCAGGTATTTGTGAATGGCCGGAGCGCTTCCTGTTAGAGGGAAGCGGGGATGGAGCCGCTGAGCTAAGACGTCACTTTGACGAACATACCACAGCGACTCGGAGCGTGCTGATTGGACGAGCGGCCGCATGTGCCGTAGGAGCAGGGTGAGTTGAATCGGGCTATCTGGCGGGTTTCACATAGCGGGGGGCATCCCCCTATCGGGGTGCCCTGAGGAAGTGGACCAAAACCCAGGATAGTCCTGTAGATGTTCTAGGCTGGTGGTTATTTAAGTGGACCCTTAGTTTTCACAGTGATCTCTTATGTAGACGATTAAGGGGGCCTCCGCTTGGCTTACCCGGCCTCCGCTTGGCTTACCCGGTCTCTTTTTCTTCTTTCTTCCAACAGCCTCAGGAGTTTGCGGTGATCGTGGGCAAGGACCGGGGGCAGTTATTTATCAACGGCATCAGCCTGGCGGGGCAGAGGTGCAGCGTGCTGCGGGACCTGTGGCACGACGAGTCCGCCCAGTCCCTGGACGTGAGGACAAAAAGCACCGAGGGCCCCACCTTCAGCATCGTCATAATCAGGACTAACAAATGTAAGTAGCGACGTCCCTCTCCGCCCGCTCCCATCTGGACTAATGTAGGGACCAGGCATCCCTCTGCACATGCACATCTCCCATCAGGACTAATGTAGGGACCAGGCATCCCTCTGTACATGCACATCTCCCATCAGGACTAATGTAGGGACCAGGCATCCCTCTGCACATGCACATCTCCCATCAGGACTAATGTAGGGACCAGGCATCCCTCTGCACATGCACTTCTCACCCGCTCCCATCAGGACTAATGTAGGGACCAGGCATCCCTCTGCACATCACCTGCCCGCTCCCTTCTAACCTCACTCCCATCAGGACTAATGTAGGTACATAAGGGGTATATGGTGAAGCTGTGGTCCCCACTATTGCCGACATAGACTCCCTTATGCTCATATTGGGATCTGCCCACTGGCCAGCACCAGTAGGGACCACAGCGTCACCATAGATCCCTTGTGGTCCCCCACTATTGCTGGAAGATTCCAATGGGAACATAAGGGGGTCTGTCGGCAATAGTGGGGACCACAGCTTCACAAAAGACCCCTGATTCCTATTGGGATCTGCCGGCAATAGTGGGGACCGCAATGGGTCTATGGTGAAGCTGTGGTCCCCACTATTGCGAGCAAATCCCAATAGGATCATAAGGGGTCTGTGGTCCCCACTATTGCGGGCAAAGGGGCAGATCCCAATAGGAACATATAAGGGGTCCATGGTGAAGCTGCAGTCCCCACTGTTGCTGGCACATCCCAATAGGACCAGGAGTCCACGCAATGGAGCAGTTTCTGTACTCGCGTGCGTGCGTCCGTTCTAACGCCGCTGTCGCTTCTTCTCGCCCCCGCAGGTATCGTCATTCTTAAAGGAGGGGATAACGTCCACGGAGGGGCTCTGAACCAAAAATGCTTCGATACAATAAAGTACCTGAGGTGTGCCGGCTATTGATGCCTCCGCCGTGGTTTTTTTGCCTGTTCCAGCTGCCAACATCGGACCAACCCACTGATTTGTCACCCGCTGCCCCGCCCCTTCAGTTATTTTCTCCCACCCTTTATCCCCGCCCCCTCCCTGTTTTTTTATCACTTTAAGTTCTTGCTGTTCTCCCCCTCCTCCCCCCCCTCCCCTCCCTTCGGTCACCAGAATGAACAGAAATTTTTTCAGGAGAAACAAGATTTATATCTGATTTAAGAATAAAAAAAAATATGCTCTACCTCTTGCGCACGTGTGTCGTCACTTTAAAATGCAGGTGTTTCCTTGGCAACCTGGGACCGGGCTGAATGTTGGGTCATGTGACACTGAGGACGGCAACCTGGGACCGGACTGAATGTTGGGTCATGTGACACTGAGGACGGCAACCTGGGACCGGACTGAATGTTGGGTCATGTGACACTGAGGACGGCAACCTGGGACCGGACCTGAATGTTGGGGTCATGTGACACTGAGGACGGCAACCTGGGACCGGACTGAATGTTGGGTCATGTGACACTGAGGACGGCAACCTGGGACCAGACTGAATGTTGGGTCATGTGACACTGAGGGTTTGCTTAAAGGGTGGAAATTAGGGCTACATAGGGCTGGGTGTGATGTGGCACCTAACCCCCTTTTTCCATAAATGTTCAGAAGCCAAGTGGTGGTTATTCTTAGTATACAGTACGTCCTGCTCCAGATATAATACTTACACGTGGGTTATCCTCCGCCAGATGGCGCCGCACTGCAGAGACATGGAAAAAAAACGGGCTCCTCCCGGCCCTTCAAATACCGGGGGACCTCCCACAAATCCCCCCAGATTTCTCTGCAGTGCTTCATGCAAAGACATGAAGTATCACTCTCTCGCAGGTGAGCGGGGTTATTACAGCCTGCGGCCCTGTTGGACTACTCCCACCCGTCCTCTTTGTGATGTGCCTCCCAGCCTGGGCTGCGCTGATCGGGTGAAGGTAGGCAGCACCGTGCGTGCTTAACGGAGCCATGCTCCACTGCAGTCCCCCACCATAGGGTAGGTGGTTTAGGCTAACTGTGAGCCTCTTGTGGATGCCCCTCCCGTGCTATTGCCCCATGCCCCATGTAGCGGTGGACCCTGTTCAAAGGGTCGCCATTCTCCCTTATTCCCCCCGTAGCTCGGGGGGGGGGGGGGGCGGGGTCTGGTGTATTCAGTACACGTTATGGCCTTGGTTTTGTCTTTGACTTATACACCTGGTGTCAGAGCCGCGCTGTTCTTCAATTGTCCTTCCTTCATTGTGTCCAAATCCTAGCAACGCTAAGGAAAGGGTTTTGCATTCATTGGATGTGGTCAGGTGTCTGAAGTATTACCTGGTAGTCACTGCAGCTTTCAGGAAGACTGATGCTCTTTTTGTGGTCCCTTCTGGTCCTAGGAAGGGTTTGGCTCCTGCCAAGTCTATTAGCAAATGGATTCGTCAGGCTGTGATTCAGGCCTACTCTGCTAAGGGGGAAGAATCCTCCCTTCCGCCTTACTGCTCATTCTACTCGTGCTATTGGTGCCTCTTGGGCCTTCCAGCACCAGGCTTCTGTTGAACAAGTTTACAAGGCCGCTACTTGGTCTTCTGTTCATACCTTTTCAAAGTTTTACAAGGTTGATCTTAGGGCCTCAGCTGATGCTGCTTTTTGCCGCAAGGTTTTGCAAGCGGCAGTAGTTTAAACTGCCTGTCACCTTTTTGTTGGGGGATCCCACCCTACTTTATGCACACTGCTATTGGATGTCCCAAGTGTAAGTATTATATCTGGAGCAGGACGTACTGTATAAGAATACAATTCTGTGAAATACTCACCTGTAGAATTGGTATTATACGTATACAGTACGTTCTGCTCCACCCCACCCCTGGTGTTTGCATTATTCTGGATCCCCTGTATGGTGATTGTTGTCGTTACCATTACCAGTTGTTCTGGGTGGTTTGATTCTCCCGGCTTCTTGTTCACTGCTTTTCAATGCTGGGGATTCGTGGGAGGTCCCTGGGTATTTGAGGGGCCGGGAGGAGCCTGTTTGTTCTAAGCAGACAGCACGTCCTGCTCCAGACAGTCCCTTACATGTTGGTATACCGTGCACTGCAGAACATGAAGAAAACAAGCTCCTCCCAGCCCTACATATACCGGAGGACCCTCCCACAAATCCCCAGTTTTCTCTGCAGTGCTTGAACTGCGAAGAAATGAAGTATCACGCTCTCGCAGGCGAGCGGGGCTTTACAGCCCGAGGCCCTGCGGGACTATTTCCACCTGTCCTCGTTGTGAACTAATGCCTCCCTGCCTGGGCTGCGTTGGGTCGGGTGAAGGTAGGCAGCACCTAGTGTGCTTATGGAGCTAGACTCCACCGCAATCCCCCTCCATAGGGCAGGCGGTTAAGGCGTATGGTGAACCTTCTATTGGATGCCCCTCCCGCATTATTGCCCCTCGCCCGGTGTAGCGGTGAACCCAGTATGTTGGATCACCTTCCTCCCTAGATTCCCCTGTTAGGGGGGGGGGAAAGAGGGGGGGCAGTGTGTACGACGGCTAATCCTTGCCCTAATCACACTAGTCTACCATTGTCTTATTGGGTCCTTGGAGTCAGAGCTGCGCTTCACTCTCAGCCTTTTGCTTTCCTACTGCGCTTTCATGTATTCTCGGCGCGTGCCTCAGTTTTATTCAATTGACGCTTGGCGTTCTATCACTGTATTCACCCTGCATCTCTCCGAGGTGACGTCTCCCTGACAATATCTGTCGCTTCTGATTGGCTGCGCGCCTTCGAGCTTCGCGCTCTCCAGAGGGGGGGGCGTGGTTCGGTTTGGCGTGCTCCGCTGTCATCGTCTGCTCTGGCCCGCCCTTCGAGGTTCGCTTGGCGCCATTTCTTTCTCACATGCGCGTGGTGAAGACGGTCCTCCCCTCGCTGTTCTGTAAGTGCCCTCATGGGCGATCCCTTTCCTAGCTTTGACTCCTTCGCCCTTGGCTCTGACATCCCTGTTCCCCTTGTGTCTTTCAGACTGCGGACGTCGGTGGCTTCGCCCGGCGTAGAGTCCGGTCCAGAACCTTTTAACAAATCTCTCCCACTTCCCAGCGGGTGTTTGGGGCATCCAGGGTTGCTTTACAGCATCAATCCCTACTGGCATATTGAATACAATAATCGCCATATGGAGGCATCTCAGGATATCGTGAACGGGGTTCCTTCGGGACAAGCCCGTCTGTGTGTAGCTTGTGGGGTCACACCCAGCAGTGGTGACAATGCACGGGTCTGCGTCCCTTGCACCCAGCAGGCGCTAGCTGGCCTACCCACCTCTTCCAAGGCTGGGCCCACGCCTCGCCTTGTTTCTCCTACTCCCCCCAAGCCTGAGTCTAACCCCCCAATACTTGCGGGGACTCTCGCTGATTTGGTCGCTAGACTGGCTAGCGTGGAAAGTTGTCGCTGGCTCCTTGGCGTGCAAGGCTACCGCTAAAAAGCGCCACTTGAATCCTGAAGCCACTATCCTTCCTGTAGAATCTGATTTACATTTGTCTTATGCACACTCCCCCCCCTCAGAGGCAGGGGAACTGTTTTCTGACTCGGGGGTCCTACGACTATGAGTCCAGGAGTCGGGAGAAAGCTGGTTCTGATCTTTGGTCCCAGGATGACGTTGATTGCTGGCCCAGATCTTTCATGTGTTATCCCCCTCTCCCCCGCCTGCGGCTCCTCAGCAAAGAGGTGACCTGTTCAATACCGCTAGGGAGCGGTTGGAGTTTCCTGAACAAACTAATTTTAATAATCTTGTCTTAAAGGAGTGGGAACATCCCAGCAAACTCCAGTGGGTTCCTAAGACTGTGGATAAGTATCAATTCCCTGCTGACCTGATCAAGTGTTGGACTTCACCGCCTGAAGTCGATGCCCTGATCCTTGGCCTGTCCAATACCTCTATGCACTCCCCTGACACTACTACGCTGCGGGATCTGGAGGATCGGCGGGTTGATCAAAATTTTCTGGAGTTGGGGATCATCTGCCTGGTGCCTTTCAGGGAAAGGGGCAGAGGCTTCTATTCCATTCCAATCTTTTCACTGTTTCCAAAAAGGACGGGTCCCTCAGACCCATCCTGGATTTAAAGCGCCTCAACAAATTTGTCAGATTCAAACATTTTCGCATGGATACCCTGCGCTCAGCAGTCAAATCACTGCGCCCGGTGACTTCATGACCTCTGTAGACATCAAGGCCGCTTACCTTCATGTACCAATCTTTCCAGGTCATCAAATTCCTCAGGCTCGCTCTGGAGGATCAGCATTACCAATTAGAGGCCTTGCCTTCCGGTATCGCCTCGGCTCCCAGGGTATTCACCAAGGTGCTGGCGGGCGTAATGGCTCTGCTGAGATCTCGGGGCATTCGCATCCTTCCTTGGACAACATTCTCATCACGTCTGTCCTTCCAGCAGGCCGAGCTGGATACCCAGTGAGTGGTGTCCACACTGGAGTCCTTCGGCTGGGTGATCAATCACCCCAAGTCTTCCCTGTCCCCTTCACTGGTGAGGTCCTTTCTGGGCATGACTCTGGATACATCTCAGGTCAAGATTCTTCTCCCTCAGCAGAAGGTGGAGTGTCTTCAAGCTCAGCCAGCTTCTTTCTTGCCCTCATCCCTCCATCCGGCAGGGAATGCAGCTGGTGGGCCTGATGGTGTCTTGCTTCGAGGCGGTTCCATACGCTTAGTTTCACATGAGACCTCTTCAACTTTACTTCTTGTCAGTATGGGATCGGGACCCTGTGTCCCTGGATCAGGTGTTTGTTCTGTCCCCTCTGGCCAGGCAGTCTCTTTCGTGGTGGCTGGACTCAAGGAACCTGTTGATGGGCAGATCCTTTCTGGCCCCTTGCTGGGAGACAGTCACCACAGATGCCAGTCTGACAGGTTGGGGGGGCTTCTGGAAATCCTTGAAATTCCAGGGTCAGTGGGGCCCTCAGGAGGCCCAGACCCCTATCAACATTCTGGAACTGAGGGCGATAAGGCTGGTTCTCGCCCAGTTGACTCCACATCTTCGGGGTCGGGCGGTTCAGATCCGCTCGGACAACCAGATGTCGGTTGCCTACATCAATCAGGGAGGGACCCAGAACAAGAGGGCCCTCAAGGAAGTGTCCCTGATACTGTCTTGGGCGGAGGAGAATGTTCCCTACATCTCAGCTGTGTACATCCCCAGGGTTGGAAAATCTGGAGGCAGACTCCATCAGCAGGGGGACTTCTCGTCTGGGAGAATGGTCCCTCAGCAGCAGGGTGTTTCGCTCCCTGTGCCACCGCTGGGGTCAGCCGGATGTGGATCTGTTTGCATCCCGTCACAATCACAAGCTTCCAGTCTTTCTCTGTCTCAGGACCCTCTGGCCTTGGCCATGGATGCACTAGCTATGTCTTGGAAGAGCTTTCTGCTCCTTTATGTGTTCCCTCTGCTGGGCAGGGTGCTGCGCAAGATATCCCAGGAAGGGGTGCCAACCATTCTGGTGGCCCCCTGTTGGCCAAGAAGAGTGTGGTTCGCAGACATCGTGCAGTTGGCAGTAGATCAGTACTCTCTGCCCAAGGTTCTAGATCTGCTCACTTGGGCAGCTACGCCACTCCAATTTAAAAACGCTGGCTTTAACGGCCTGGCTGCTGAAACCTCCATCTTGATGGAAAAGGGGCTGCCTGTTTCTATTAATACCATGATTCGGGCTAGGAAGAAGTCCTCATCTACTATACTACTCACTGGTGTGAGTCTAAGTCGTTTACCTGTCGGGTGTTTTCTATCCCCAGGATTCTGGAATTCCTGCAACATGGTTTGGATTTGGGTCTTCAACTTAGTACCCTCAAAGGTCATGTTTCAGCTTTGGCCATTTTCTTCCAAAGATCCTTTGCTAACCATCGTCTGGTTAAGACCTTTTTTTTCAGGGGGTTACTCACGTGTGTCCTCCCACGTAAGCCTATGTTACCAGTCTGGCATTTGAACTTGGTCTTATCTGCCTTGCAGGGGTCTCCTTTGAGCCTTTGCGTGAGGCCCCTTTGTCCATTGACTCTTAAGGTAGCCTTTTTGGTGGCTATCATTTCTGTTAGGCGTGTTTCTGAGTTGGCGGCGCTTTCCATCTAACCCCCTTACTTTGAGACACCAGGACAAGGTGGTGGTTCGTTTTAAGCCAGATTTTCTGCCTAAGGTTGTGTCTGCTTTTCATCTCAATCGGGACATTGTTTTACCTTCCTTGTGCCCGAATCCTAGTAACCCTAAGGAGCGGGTCTTACATTCTCTGGATGTGGTCAGGACCTTAAAGTTCTATATGGTAGCTACTGAATCCTTCAGGAAGACTGATGCTTTTTGTTCTTCCTTCTGGGCCTAAGAAGGGTTTGGCTCCAGCTAAGTCCGCTATCAGCAAGTGGATCAGTCAGGCTGTGGTACAAGCCTATTCTGCTAAGGGGAAGGAACCTCCCTTCCGCCTTACTGCTCATTCTACTCGTGCTATTGGTGCCTCTTGGGCTTTTCAGCACCAAGCTTCTGTTGAACAAGTTTGCAAGGCCGCTACTTGGTCTTCTGTTCATACTTTTTCAAAGTTTTACAAGGTTTGTTAGGGCCTCAGCTGATGCTGCTTTTGGTCGCAAAGTTCGGCAGGCGACAGTGGTCTAATCTGTCCGCTGTTACTTTTGGGGATCCCACCCTACCTTATGGACACTGCTATTGGATGCCCTATGTGTAAGGAATATTTTGAAACAGGACGTGCTGTATACTTGGAATAATACAATTCTGTGAGTACTCACCTGTAGAATTGGTATAAGTATAGAGCACGTCATGTTCCATCCTGCCCTTGTTATCATTATTCTTAGTTACCTCTGTATGGTGATTGTTCAAATGTTCATTTTGGATTTTTTGTTGTTTCTCCTCGCATCTTAACTGCTTGTCAATACTGGGGAGTTTGTGGGAGGTCCCTTTTTTTTGCCTAAGGTCGTTTCTCCCTTTCACCTTAATGAGGAGGTTGTCTTGCCTTCCTTGTGTCCAGCACTGACTAATTTAACATAAGGTATTACCTGGCTGCGACTGAATCCTTCAGGAAATTGGATTTGCTCTTTGTCCTAACAGAGGGCTCTAGGAAAGGATTGTCACCAGCCAAGTCCACTCTCAGTAAGTGGATCAGACAGGCGGTGGTGCAAGCATATTCTGCCAGGGGGAAGGAACCCCCTTTTTGAATCACAGCTCATTCTACCAGAGCTATTGGTGCCTCTTGGGCTTTTCAGCATCAGTGGAACAAGTTTGTAAGGCTGCAACTTGGTCTTCTGTTCATACTTTTAAAAAGTTTTACAAGGTGGATGTCAGGGCCTCAGCTGACATTGTCTTTGGCCGAAAGGTGCTTCAGGCGGTAGTGAGATGAACTTCATGCTGTTCTGCACTGGGAATCCCGCCCACATGGACACTGCTTTTGGATGTCCCAGTCGTAAGGATATTGGGATTGCCTGGACTGGATGTAGGGAAAAATACAATTATGTGAAACTCGCCTGTAGAATTGTTTTTGGATACATCCAGTCCAGGTCGTCCCACCCCGACCTTGTGTTCATTATGTCCTGTTATGGTGATCAACCATTTTTGTTCATAGGACACTGTTTTTTTTTTTCTAGTTTGCTTAGAGAGTACAAGCTGAAGCTATGTGAAGTAACATGGTTTCTTGGCCTCCCGGCCTGTCCTCTTTTGTTTACTGCTTTTTAACCACTGGAGAATCAGAGGGACACCTGCTTTTATAGGCCGGGAGGAGCTGCAGCTTTTGATCTTGCAGTCGAGCGCCCCCTGGGAGCGGAATACCCTCGTCATTACTGGGGCGATCTGGACTGGATATACTCAAAACAATTCTACAGGTGAGTTTCACAGAATTGTATTTTTCCATAGATATTCAGAAGCCAAGTGGTTTCCATGGCAAACCAGGGCCGGCCTGGATGCTGGGTCACATGCTGAGGGACCGTCTGAACGGGAGCAGATGCTTATCTGTAGGACACATCTAGAAGGCCTGTCCAGGGAAGCGTTGTGAAGGTTTCCATGGCAACCCAGGGCCGGCCTGGGTGTTGGGTCATGTGATAAAGGGTTTTTAGTTTGCATAAATAGTGGCAATTGGGGCTACATAGGGCTGGATGTGATGTTGCACCTAACCCCCTTTTTTTCCTAGATGATCAGAAGGCAAGTGAAAGTTTCCATGGCAACCCTGGATGCTGGGTCATGTGACGCTGAGGGCCCTTAGTTTGCACCCAGCCCAATGTGGCCCCAATTGCCACCATTTAAGCAAAGTCATACCCAACCCCCTTTTCCATAGTTCGGAAGCCAAGCGGAAGTTTCCGTGGCAACCCAGGGTCTGCCTGGATGTTGGGTCGTGCTGCTGAGGGTCCTTAGTTTGCTTAAATGGTGGCAATTGGGGCCACATAGGGCTGGGTGTGATGTTGCACCTAACCCCCTTTTCTGTAGATGTTAGGAAGCCAAGTGGAAGTTTCCATGGCAACCCAGGGCCAGGCTGGTGCTGGGTCACATGACTGAGCAACCTCTTGAATGGGAGCAGATACCTTTCTGTAGGGGTCTGTCCAGAGAAGTGCTGTGGAAGATTCCATGGCAACTCGGGGCCGGACTGAATGTTGGGTCACGTGATGCTTGAAGCCACATTGGGCTGGGTGCAAACTAAGGGCCGTAATTGCCACCAGAAGCAAAGTGGAAACTTTGCTCCTGAACTTCTATGGAAAAGTGGAAGTTTCCATGGCAACCCAGGGCCGGTCTGGATGCTGGGTCATGTAACGCTAAGGGTCTTTAGTTTGCTTAAATGGTGGCAATTGGGGCCACATAAGGCTAGGTGTGATGTACCCAACCCCCTTTTCTGTAGAGGTTGTTGGATCACATGACTCTGGGGGACCTCTTGAACGGGAGCAGATGCCTCTCTGTAGGACACATCTAGAAGGGCTGTCCGGGGAAGCATTGTGAAGGTTTCCATGGCAACCCAAGGCCAGCCTGGATGCTGGGTCACGTGACTCTGGGGGTACCTTAGTTTGCTTTAATGGGTGAATTGGGCCACGTAGGGCTGGGTGTGATGCACCTAACCCCCTTTTCTGTAGATGTTAGGAAGCCAAGTGGAAGTTTCCATGGCAACCCAAGGCCAGGCTGGTGCTGGGTCACCATGATGCTGAGGGACCTCTTGACCAGGAGCCAATGCCTTTCTGTAGGACACATCTAGAGACCTGTCCAGGGGAGCATTGTGAAGGTTTCCATGGCAATTCAAGGCCGGCCTGGATGCCAGGTCACATGACACTGAGGGACCTTAGTTTGCTTAAATGGTAGCAATTGGGGCCACATTGGGCTGGGTGTGATGTTGCACCCAACCCCGTTGCCATAGCTGTTCAGAAGCCAAGTGGAAGCTTCTGTGGCAACCCGGGGCCAGCCTGGATGCTGGGTCATGTGACCAGGAGCAGATTCCTTTCTGTAGGACACATCTAGAGGCCTGTCCAGGGAAGCCTTATGAAAGTTTCCATGGCAACCTAGAGTCGGGCAGAACTTTGGGTTACATGACTCAATCGGGGGTGCACCTTAGTTTGGTCACACAGGAGCAGATCTGGCACCTGGGGCTTAAAGGGTTGGGTGTGGCGTCCCAACCAACCTCTCTTCTGTAGAGGTCTGGGTGCTCCTGAGAAGCCAAGTGCAAGTTTCCATGGCAACCCAGGACTGACCTGAATTTTGGGTCACACGGCCCTTTATGGTTGGGTGGAGTCACACCCAAACTTTTTCCATCAAGGATGGATGGTCTTGGGTTGCCATGGAAACTTCCACTTGGCTTCTGAAGACTGACCTGTATGTTAGGTCACGCAGTGTTAGGAGCAGATCCAGCAATTGACCCTTTAGGGTTGGGCGGAGTCGCGGCCAAACACTTTACTTCCCAAGACCATCCAAGCCTCGGAAATGGAAAGTGGAGGTTTCCATGGTAACCCAGGACCAGCCAGGATGTTGGGGGTCACGTGACGCTAAGGGACCACTATAGTTAGAAGTGCAATCGTCTCTCGGGGTTGGTGTGACGTTGCCCTACTCGTATCTACTTGAGGTCCTGTAGGACAACCCTGGAGACATGGTCAGCTTTGAGAAGCCAATTAGAAGTTTCTGTGGCAACCCTGGACCAGCCAGGATGTTGCGGTCACATGACGCTAAGGGACCACCATAAGAAGTGCAATCGTCTCAGGGTTGGTGTGACCTTGCCCTACTCGTCTCTGAGGTCCTGTAGGACAACCCTGGAGACCTGGTCAGCCTTGAGAAGCCAACTAGAAGTTTCCATGGCAACCCTGGACCAGCCTGAATCTTGGGTCACATGGCGTTAGTAGCAGATCCAGCAACTGGCCCTTTAGGGTTGGGTGGAGTCTCGCCCAAACATTTTTCATTTCCGAGGCTTGGATGGTCTTGGGAAGCCAAGTGGAGGTTTCCATGGTAACCTAGGATGTTGGTCACGTGATGCTAAGGGATTACCATCCTCTTACAGGGTTGGAGTGTGGCATACCCTACTTAACCATCTGCTTGGGGTCTTGTAGGACAACCCTGGAGACCTGGTCAGCCTTGAGAAGCCAATTAGAAGTTTCCCTGGCAACCCAGGACCAGCCAGGATGTTGGAGGGTCACATGATGCTAAGGGACCACTAGTTAGAAGTGCGATTGTCTCACAGGGTTGGGTGGGATGTACCTTACACTCGCATCTGCTTGGGGTCCTGTAAGACAACCCTGGCCAGCCTTGAGAAGCAAAGTTTCCATGGCAACTTGGTTCTGGCCTGAATCTTGGGTCACATGGTGCTAAGGCTCTTTATTTAACAAACTAGGAGCATATCCCAGCAATGGGAACTCTTGGGTTAAGTGGGGTGTCTCAACCCCACTCCCCAGTAGAGGTTTGGGTATTTCCATGGCAACTCAGGCCTGCCCTGGATGTTGCATCGCATATTGAGGGGACTGTCTTGGTTAAAGTGGATTATAACCCACAGCCATTGTCCCTGGGCATCTAGAAGATACCAGAGCCCCTTAACCTTCCCTGGGCATCCAGAATCAAGATGCCCCGCTGTGAAACCCCCTCCGGCAGCCTGGTATACTCTCCACCTCCCCCCAATCAAGTGCAAGCAGCACCCCGTCCCCATTATCCCTTTAGCAGGGATACATGCCTGCACCAGACATTTATGAATGGCCGGTGCGGGCATGCTCCCTGTTAGAGGGTAGCAGGAGATGCGGACTCGGCTCTATAGATGAGCTTGGCGTCCGTTCTGATTGTACGGGAGGTTGCATGTGCGGCCTAGGATCAGGGAAAGGTTAGTTCAGGCAACCAGGGGGGCATCCCACAGCAGGGTGCCCGGGGCAAGGACCAAAAGCCAGATAGTTTAAATCCTGGCTTTTGGTCCATTTTAAATGAGGAGCATATCGGGCCATTGGCCCGTAGATTTTTATAGGAACCTGTTGGGTGCCCTGTGGGACACCCCACTGGAGGTTTGGGTGAGCGATCTTGAATCCAAGTGGGGGTTTCCATGGCAACCTGTGGGGTGCCTCGTCGGACACCCCACTAGAGTTTTGGGTGGATGATCTTGAATCAAAGTGAGGGTTTCCATAGCAACCCAGGACTGACCTGAATGTTGGGTCACATGACTCTAGGGGACCTTTTTGGTTAAACTAGAGCAGATCTGGCCGTGGCAAATGGCTGTGATTGTTTACAATGGGGAGAAAGGGTCCCGAGCGCCAACAATGTGAGAGGGGCCACCTCCTCCGAGCGCCAACAATGTGAGAGGGGCCACCTCCTCCGAGCGCCAACAATGTGAGAGGGGCCACCTCCTCCGAGCGCCAACAATGTGAGAGGGGCCGCCACCTCCTCCGAGCGCCAACAATGTGAGAGGGGCCGCCACCTCCTCCGAGCGCCAACAATGTGAGAGGGGCCGCCACCTCCTCCGAGCGCCAACAATGTGAGAGGGGCCGCCACCTCCTCCGAGCGCCAACAATGTGAGAGGGGCCGCCACCTCCTCCGAGCGCCAACAATGTGAGAGGGGCCGCCACCTCCTCCGAGCGCCAACAATGTGAGAGGGGCCGCCACCTCCTCCGAGCGCCAACAATGTGAGAGGGGCCGCCACCTCCTCCGAGCGCCAACAATGTGAGAGGGGCCGCCACCTCCTCCGAGCGCCAACAATGTGAGAGGGGCCGCCACCTCCTCCGAGCGCCAACAATGTGAGAGGGGCCGCCACCTCCTCCGAGCGCCAACAATGTGAGAGGGGCCGCCACCTCCTCCGAGCGCCAACAATGTGAGAGGGGCCGCCACCTCCTCCGAGCGCCAACAATGTGAGAGGGGCCGCCACCTCCTCCGAGCGCCAACAATGTGAGAGGGGCCGCCACCTCCTCCGAGCGCCAACAATGTGAGAGGGGCCGCCACCTCCTCCGAGCGCCAACAATGTGAGAGGGGCCGCCACCTCCTCCGAGCGCCAACAATGTGAGAGGGGCCGCCACCTCCTCCGAGCGCCAACAATGTGAGAGGGGCCGCCACCTCCTCCGAGCGCCAACAATGTGAGAGGGGCCGCCACCTCCTCCGAGCGCCAACAATGTGAGAGGGGCCGCCACCTCCTCCGAGCGCCAACAATGTGAGAGGGGCCGCCACCTCCTCCGAGCGCCAACAATGTGAGAGGGGCCGCCACCTCCTCCGAGCGCCAACAATGTGAGAGGGGCCGCCACCTCCTCCGAGCGCCAACAATGTGAGAGGGGCCGCCACCTCCTCCGAGCGCCAACAATGTGAGAGGGGCCGCCACCTCCTCCGAGCGCCAACAATGTGAGAGGGGCCGCCACCTCCTCCGAGCGCCAACAATGTGAGAGGGGCCGCCACCTCCTCCGAGCGCCAACAATGTGAGAGGGGCCGCCACCTCCTCCGAGCGCCAACAATGTGAGAGGGGCCGCCACCTCCTCCGAGCGCCAACAATGTGAGAGGGGCCGCCACCTCCTCCGAGCGCCAACAATGTGAGAGGGGCCGCCACCTCCTCCGAGCGCCAACAATGTGAGAGGGGCCGCCACCTCCTCCGAGCGCCAACAATGTGAGAGGGGCCGCCACCTCCTCCGAGCGCCAACAATGTGAGAGGGGCCGCCACCTCCTCCGAGCGCCAACAATGTGAGAGGGGCCGCCACCTCCTCCGAGCGCCAACAATGTGAGAGGGGCCGCCACCTCCTCCGAGCGCCAACAATGTGAGAGGGGCCGCCACCTCCTCCGAGCGCCAACAATGTGAGAGGGGCCGCCACCTCCTCCGAGCGCCAACAATGTGAGAGGGGCCGCCACCTCCTCCGAGCGCCAACAATGTGAGAGGGGCCGCCACCTCCTCCGAGCGCCAACAATGTGAGAGGGGCCGCCACCTCCTCCGAGCGCCAACAATGTGAGAGGGGCCGCCACCTCCTCCGAGCGCCAACAATGTGAGAGGGGCCGCCACCTCCTCCGAGCGCCAACAATGTGAGAGGGGCCGCCACCTCCTCCGAGCGCCAACAATGTGAGAGGGGCCGCCACCTCCTCCGAGCGCCAACAATGTGAGAGGGGCCGCCACCTCCTCCGAGCGCCAACAATGTGAGAGGGGCCGCCACCTCCTCCGAGCGCCAACAATGTGAGAGGGGCCGCCACCTCCTCCGAGCGCCAACAATGTGAGAGGGGCCGCCACCTCCTCCGAGCGCCAACAATGTGAGAGGGGCCGCCACCTCCTCCGAGCGCCAACAATGTGAGAGGGGCCGCCACCTCCTCCGAGCGCCAACAATGTGAGAGGGGCCGCCACCTCCTCCGAGCGCCAACAATGTGAGAGGGGCCGCCACCTCCTCCGAGCGCCAACAATGTGAGAGGGGCCGCCACCTCCTCCGAGCGCCAACAATGTGAGAGGGGCCGCCACCTCCTCCGAGCGCCAACAATGTGAGAGGGGCCGCCACCTCCTCCGAGCGCCAACAATGTGAGAGGGGCCGCCACCTCCTCCGAGCGCCAACAATGTGAGAGGGGCCGCCACCTCCTCCGAGCGCCAACAATGTGAGAGGGGCCGCCACCTCCTCCGAGCGCCAACAATGTGAGAGGGGCCGCCACCTCCTCCGAGCGCCAACAATGTGAGAGGGGCCGCCACCTCCTCCGAGCGCCAACAATGTGAGAGGGGCCGCCACCTCCTCCGAGCGCCAACAATGTGAGAGGGGCCGCCACCTCCTCCGAGCGCCAACAATGTGAGAGGGGCCGCCACCTCCTCCGAGCGCCAACAATGTGAGAGGGGCCGCCACCTCCTCCGAGCGCCAACAATGTGAGAGGGGCCGCCACCTCCTCCGAGCGCCAACAATGTGAGAGGGGCCGCCACCTCCTCCGAGCGCCAACAATGTGAGAGGGGCCGCCACCTCCTCCGAGCGCCAACAATGTGAGAGGGGCCGCCACCTCCTCCGAGCGCCAACAATGTGAGAGGGGCCGCCACCTCCTCCGAGCGCCAACAATGTGAGAGGGGCCGCCACCTCCTCCGAGCGCCAACAATGTGAGAGGGGCCGCCACCTCCTCCGAGCGCCAACAATGTGAGAGGGGCCGCCACCTCCTCCGAGCGCCAACAATGTGAGAGGGGCCGCCACCTCCTCCGAGCGCCAACAATGTGAGAGGGGCCGCCACCTCCTCCGAGCGCCAACAATGTGAGAGGGGCCGCCACCTCCTCCGAGCGCCAACAATGTGAGAGGGGCCGCCACCTCCTCCGAGCGCCAACAATGTGAGAGGGGCCGCCACCTCCTCCGAGCGCCAACAATGTGAGAGGGGCCGCCACCTCCTCCGAGCGCCAACAATGTGAGAGGGGCCGCCACCTCCTCCGAGCGCCAACAATGTGAGAGGGGCCGCCACCTCCTCCGAGCGCCAACAATGTGAGAGGGGCCGCCACCTCCTCCGAGCGCCAACAATGTGAGAGGGGCCGCCACCTCCTCCGAGCGCCAACAATGTGAGAGGGGCCGCCACCTCCTCCGAGCGCCAACAATGTGAGAGGGGCCGCCACCTCCTCCGAGCGCCAACAATGTGAGAGGGGCCGCCACCTCCTCCGAGCGCCAACAATGTGAGAGGGGCCGCCACCTCCTCCGAGCGCCAACAATGTGAGAGGGGCCGCCACCTCCTCCGAGCGCCAACAATGTGAGAGGGGCCGCCACCTCCTCCGAGCGCCAACAATGTGAGAGGGGCCGCCACCTCCTCCGAGCGCCAACAATGTGAGAGGGGCCGCCACCTCCTCCGAGCGCCAACAATGTGAGAGGGGCCGCCACCTCCTCCGAGCGCCAACAATGTGAGAGGGGCCGCCACCTCCTCCGAGCGCCAACAATGTGAGAGGGGCCGCCACCTCCTCCGAGCGCCAACAATGTGAGAGGGGCCGCCACCTCCTCCGAGCGCCAACAATGTGAGAGGGGCCGCCACCTCCTCCGAGCGCCAACAATGTGAGAGGGGCCGCCACCTCCTCCGAGCGCCAACAATGTGAGAGGGGCCGCCACCTCCTCCGAGCGCCAACAATGTGAGAGGGGCCGCCACCTCCTCCGAGCGCCAACAATGTGAGAGGGGCCGCCACCTCCTCCGAGCGCCAACAATGTGAGAGGGGCCGCCACCTCCTCCGAGCGCCAACAATGTGAGAGGGGCCGCCACCTCCTCCGAGCGCCAACAATGTGAGAGGGGCCGCCACCTCCTCCGAGCGCCAACAATGTGAGAGGGGCCGCCACCTCCTCCGAGCGCCAACAATGTGAGAGGGGCCGCCACCTCCTCCGAGCGCCAACAATGTGAGAGGGGCCGCCACCTCCTCCGAGCGCCAACAATGTGAGAGGGGCCGCCACCTCCTCCGAGCGCCAACAATGTGAGAGGGGCCGCCACCTCCTCCGAGCGCCAACAATGTGAGAGGGGCCGCCACCTCCTCCGAGCGCCAACAATGTGAGAGGGGCCGCCACCTCCTCCGAGCGCCAACAATGTGAGAGGGGCCGCCACCTCCTCCGAGCGCCAACAATGTGAGAGGGGCCGCCACCTCCTCCGAGCGCCAACAATGTGAGAGGGGCCGCCACCTCCTCCGAGCGCCAACAATGTGAGAGGGGCCGCCACCTCCTCCGAGCGCCAACAATGTGAGAGGGGCCGCCACCTCCTCCGAGCGCCAACAATGTGAGAGGGGCCGCCACCTCCTCCGAGCGCCAACAATGTGAGAGGGGCCGCCACCTCCTCCGAGCGCCAACAATGTGAGAGGGGCCGCCACCTCCTCCGAGCGCCAACAATGTGAGAGGGGCCGCCACCTCCTCCGAGCGCCAACAATGTGAGAGGGGCCGCCACCTCCTCCGAGCGCCAACAATGTGAGAGGGGCCGCCACCTCCTCCGAGCGCCAACAATGTGAGAGGGGCCGCCACCTCCTCCGAGCGCCAACAATGTGAGAGGGGCCGCCACCTCCTCCGAGCGCCAACAATGTGAGAGGGGCCGCCACCTCCTCCGAGCGCCAACAATGTGAGAGGGGCCGCCACCTCCTCCGAGCGCCAACAATGTGAGAGGGGCCGCCACCTCCTCCGAGCGCCAACAATGTGAGAGGGGCCGCCACCTCCTCCGAGCGCCAACAATGTGAGAGGGGCCGCCACCTCCTCCGAGCGCCAACAATGTGAGAGGGGCCGCCACCTCCTCCGAGCGCCAACAATGTGAGAGGGGCCGCCACCTCCTCCGAGCGCCAACAATGTGAGAGGGGCCGCCACCTCCTCCGAGCGCCAACAATGTGAGAGGGGCCGCCACCTCCTCCGAGCGCCAACAATGTGAGAGGGGCCGCCACCTCCTCCGAGCGCCAACAATGTGAGAGGGGCCGCCACCTCCTCCGAGCGCCAACAATGTGAGAGGGGCCGCCACCTCCTCCGAGCGCCAACAATGTGAGAGGGGCCGCCACCTCCTCCGAGCGCCAACAATGTGAGAGGGGCCGCCACCTCCTCCGAGCGCCAACAATGTGAGAGGGGCCGCCACCTCCTCCGAGCGCCAACAATGTGAGAGGGGCCGCCACCTCCTCCGAGCGCCAACAATGTGAGAGGGGCCGCCACCTCCTCCGAGCGCCAACAATGTGAGAGGGGCCGCCACCTCCTCCGAGCGCCAACAATGTGAGAGGGGCCGCCACCTCCTCCGAGCGCCAACAATGTGAGAGGGGCCGCCACCTCCTCCGAGCGCCAACAATGTGAGAGGGGCCGCCACCTCCTCCGAGCGCCAACAATGTGAGAGGGGCCGCCACCTCCTCCGAGCGCCAACAATGTGAGAGGGGCCGCCACCTCCTCCGAGCGCCAACAATGTGAGAGGGGCCGCCACCTCCTCCGAGCGCCAACAATGTGAGAGGGGCCGCCACCTCCTCCGAGCGCCAACAATGTGAGAGGGGCCGCCACCTCCTCCGAGCGCCAACAATGTGAGAGGGGCCGCCACCTCCTCCGAGCGCCAACAATGTGAGAGGGGCCGCCACCTCCTCCGAGCGCCAACAATGTGAGAGGGGCCGCCACCTCCTCCGAGCGCCAACAATGTGAGAGGGGCCGCCACCTCCTCCGAGCGCCAACAATGTGAGAGGGGCCGCCACCTCCTCCGAGCGCCAACAATGTGAGAGGGGCCGCCACCTCCTCCGAGCGCCAACAATGTGAGAGGGGCCGCCACCTCCTCCGAGCGCCAACAATGTGAGAGGGGCCGCCACCTCCTCCGAGCGCCAACAATGTGAGAGGGGCCGCCACCTCCTCCGAGCGCCAACAATGTGAGAGGGGCCGCCACCTCCTCCGAGCGCCAACAATGTGAGAGGGGCCGCCACCTCCTCCGAGCGCCAACAATGTGAGAGGGGCCGCCACCTCCTCCGAGCGCCAACAATGTGAGAGGGGCCGCCACCTCCTCCGAGCGCCAACAATGTGAGAGGGGCCACCTCCTCCGAGCGCCAACAATGTGAGAGGGGCCACCTCCTCCGAGCGCCAACAATGTGAGAGGGGCCACCTCCTCCGAGCGCCAACAATGTGAGAGGGGCCACCTCCTCCGAGCGCCAACAATGTGAGAGGGGCCACCTCCTCCGAGCGCCAACAATGTGAGAGGGGCCACCTCCTCCGAGCGCCAACAATGTGAGAGGGGCCACCTCCTCCGAGCGCCAACAATGTGAGAGGGGCCACCTCCTCCGAGCGCCAACAATGTGAGAGGGGCCACCTCCTCCGAGCGCCAACAATGTGAGAGGGGCCACCTCCTGCGAGCGCCAACAATGTGAAAGGGACCACCTCCTCCATGCCCCACCCTGAGAGGTGCCACCTCCTCCGAGCGCCAACAATGTGAGAGGGGCCACCTCCTCCGAGCCCCACCCTGAGAGGGGCCACCTCCTCCGAGCGCCAACAATGTGAGAGGGGCCACCTCCTCCGAGCCCCAACATGAGAGGGGCCACCTCCTCCGAGTGCCAACAATGTGAGAGGGGCCACCTCCTCCGAGCCCCAACGTGAGAGGGGCCACCTCCTCCGAGCCCCAACGTGAGAGGGGCCACCTCCTCCGAGCGCCAACAATGTGAGAGGGGCCACCTCCTCCGAGCCCCAAACGTGAGAGGGGCCACCTCCTCCGAGCCCCAAACGTGAGAGGGGCCACCTCCTCCGAGCCCCAAACGTGAGAGGGGCCACCTCCTCCGAGCCCCAAACGTGAGAGGGGCCACCTCCTCCGAGCCCCAAACGTGAGAGGGGCCACCTCCTCCGAGCCCCAAACGTGAGAGGGGCCACCTCCTCCGAGCCCCAAACGTGAGAGGGGCCACCTCCTCCGAGCCCCAAACGTGAGAGGGGCCACCTCCTCCGAGCCCCAAACGTGAGAGGGGCCACCTCCTCCGAGCCCCAAACGTGAGAGGGGCCACCTCCTCCGAGCCCCAAACGTGAGAGGGGCCACCTCCTCCGAGCCCCAAACGTGAGAGGGGGCTACCTCCTCCGAGCCCCAGCATGAGAGGGGCCACCTCCTCCGAGCCCCAACATGAGAGGGGCCACCTCCTGCGAGCGCCAACAATGTGAAAGGGACCACCTCCTCCATGCCCCACCCTGAGAGGTGCCACCTCCTCCGAGCCCCAACATGAGAGGGGCCACCTCCTCCGAGCCCCAAACGTGAAAGGGGCCACCTCCTCCATGCCCCACCCTGAGAGGTGCCACCTCCTCCGAGCCCCAACATGAGAGGGGCCACCTCCTCCGAGTGCCAACAATGTGAGAGGGGCCACCTCCTCCGAGTGCCAACAATGTGAGAGGGGCCACCTCTTCCGAGCCCCAAACGTGAGAGGGGCCACCTCCTCCGAGCCCCAAACGTGAGAGGGGCCACCTCCTCCGAGTGCCAACAATGTGAGAGGGGCCACCTCCTCCGAGTCCCAACATGAGAGGGGGCTACCTCCTCCGAGTGCCAACAATGTGAAAGGGGCCACCTCCTCCATGCCCCACCCTGAGAGGTGCCACCTCCTCCGAGCCCCAACATGAGAGGGGCCACCTCCTGCGAGCGCCAACAATGTGAAAGGGACCACCTCCTCCATGCCCCACCCTGAGAGGTGCCACCTCCTCCGAGCCCCAACATGAGAGGGGCCACCTCCTCCGAGCCCCAAACGTGAAAGGGGCCACCTCCTCCATGCCCCACCCTGAGAGGTGCCACCTCCTCCGAGCCCCAACATGAGAGGGGCCACCTCCTCCGAGTGCCAACAATGTGAGAGGGGCCACCTCCTCCGAGTGCCAACAATGTGAGAGGGGCCACCTCTTCCGAGCCCCAAACGTGAGAGGGGCCACCTCCTCCGAGCCCCAAACGTGAGAGGGGCCACCTCCTCCGAGTGCCAACAATGTGAGAGGGGCCACCTCCTCCGAGTCCCAACATGAGAGGGGGCTACCTCCTCCGAGTGCCAACAATGTGAAAGGGGCCACCTCCTCCATGCCCCACCCTGAGAGGTGCCACCTCCTCCGAGCCCCAACATGAGAGGGGCCACCTCCTCCGAGTCCCAACATAAGAGGGGCCACCTCCTCCGCGTCCCAACATTAGAGGGGCCACCTCCTCCAAGTCCCAACATGAGATGCCACCTCCTCTGAGCCCCAACATGAGAGAGGCCACCTCCGCCGTGTCCCAACATTAGAGGTGCCACCTCCTCCTCATCCCAATATGAGAGGGGCCACCTCCTCTGAGCCCCAACATAAGAGGTACCACCTCCTCCATGTCCCAATATGAGAGGTGCCACTTCCTCCTCGTCCCAACATTAGAGGTGTCACCTCCTCCAAGTTCCAATATGAGAGGGGCCACCTCCTCCGAGCCCCAACATAAGAGGTGCCACCTCCTCCGTGTCCCAACATGAGAGGGGCCACCTCCTCCGTGTCCCAACGTGAGAGGGGCCACCTCCTCCGAGCCCCCACATAAGAGCGTCCACCCCCGTGTCCCAATATGAGAGGGGCCACCTCCTCCTCGTCCCAATATAAGAGGGGCCACCTCCTCCGTGTCCCAATATGAGAGGGACCACCTCCCTCGAGTCCCAACATGAGAGGGGCCACCTCCTCCGAGCCCCCACATAAGAGGTGCCACCTCCTCCGAGCCCCCACATAAGAGGTGCCACCTCCTCCATGTCCCAATATGAGATGGGCCACCTCCTCCGTGTCCCATATGAGAGGGGCCACCTCCTCCTCGTCCCAATATGAGAGGGGCCACCTCCTCCGTGTCCCAATATGACAGGGGCCACCTTCTCCTCGTCCCAATATGAGAGGGGCCACCTCCTCCTTGTCCCAATATGAGAGGGGCCATCTCCTCCTCGTCCCAATGTGAGAGGGGCCAGCGCCCCCCAGGACACTCCCCCCGCTCCTCTAGCCAGAGTGTATGCTCTTGATGCCATTGTGTGTAATCGGGGTGGATCAGCGCAACACAATGTGGTCAGATACAAAGCCCGCCATGGTCAGTGGGTGCATTCCTCGCGCGCTCCCTCCCTTATCAGTTTCCCAAGAGAAGGCTGAGCACTTACGGGGCCCCGTGTTTGCTTTGTGGGCTTGTCAAGGTGCGGTGTGTAAGCGCGGCTCTTCCGAGATGCTAACCCTTTGCAGGTCGGAGACCTGGAGCCAATCTCCTCTGCGCTCCAAGAAGAAGCTGCAGTGAACCTTAAAGCGGAGCAAACCCCACATTTTTAACTAGCATCCTTAGAATTGCTCAACCTATGAAGGGCACTGTGAGGAATAGGGCAAATATTATATATCATTTTATTACTGATGCCCAGTTTCCCCCTTTAAGATCCTCTGTTCTTAGCAAATGTCACCCTTTATGTCCCCCTGTAGCATTAAGGCCATAAATATGCACAGGACCTAATCTCCCCAGGAAAGAGAATTAGCATCTGTGAGATGAGCCGAGCGCAGATCACAGACTTCCTGCTGATTCTCTCACACCTCCAGCCTGGGAAGACCACGATGGGTCTGAAGGCGGTATGACCCCTGGCTGTGAGCTCCTTCACATTAAAGACGAGAGCTGTAGACCAGCAGCACCAACACAATTCGAACCATAGCTGGGCCACTATGTGTCCCATCACTAAGCCAGGTACAGAACTAGAACGGGCCCATAAAACCGCTCGTAGAGGTAGGTTTCTCAGAACCCTGCAACAAGGAGAACCTAGAGGAATGGAGATCTCAGTTTCTGACCCATTTAGGGACCCCATCTTTGGACTCATCAGATGCCCGGCATCCAGCCCAATCTTTTGGTGACGTATCCAGAGCCATACGACCCCCCCTGCTCAAAGTTATAACCCCTCTTCCCGGTCCTATGGCGCATGCACGGAAGTTCGTCCAATCAGTGCGCTCGGAGCCGCTGACGTCATATCGTCTAAGGCCAGCAGCGCAGAGCGCACTGGTGGCTGCATCCCACGCTTCCCTTAAACAGGGAGCGTGCTTGTGCCCACCATCCACAAATGCCTGGCGCTGACATGCACCCTGCTAGAGGGATAGCGGGGATGTGGCTTGCGCATGCACCTCTGGACCGGGAAGCAAGGTAAGTGTATGGGTCGACCTGGGGGAAGGAAATCGGTCGGCCAGGGAATCTTATAGAATCCCGGGCCGACTGCACTGGGTTTTGGTCCAGATAAGTTCTTGTGTGTCCCATTGATGTATACCTGGTCTTCTTTGGTAAAGCTCTTCTGAGACCTCCAGTTTACCAATTAGGTGTCTGCTGAAGCTCCATATTAAACACTTAGGAAACCCTTTACCCTCCTGGATTATAGAGATCTTCAGCAGCCGCCTCATTCTGGGAAACACAGGCATTCTGGGACAGTACACTCCCGCCTCGTTCTGGGAAACCCGGACATTCTGGGACAGAACACTCCTGCATCGTTTTGGGAAACCCGGGCATTCTGGGACAGTACACTCCCCGCCTCGTTCTGGGAAACCCAGGCATTCTGGGGCAGTACACTCCCGCCTAGTTGTGGGAAACACAGGCATTCTGGGACAGTACATTCCTCGCCTCGGTCTGTGCGTAGCATCCGACACGACACGCGATACGTTAGGAAATTTCATTTATATAAAACCTGTACAGGATAATTTGTCAGATACAGATTAATTACAAAAGGTAATCAAAAGTGCAATACACAAAGAAGGGGGGAGGGGAGGGGATGCGGGAACATCCTCAAACCAGCGGCTACGTGCCAGGGGCTCCCCCAAACTCCCCTCGGCAGTTGCCCCTTTTTCTCCCACCCGCCCGCGCCTTAGCAAACAGATAAAAAAGAAACAGCAGCAAAATCAAAGCAGCAACTTCGGAGGTGAGGTCGGTGACAAATTTCGGGGGTCGTTGCTGTGTCCCAGCTCTCAGTCTTGCCAAGGTTTAGGGTTGTGCCGATTTGGTTTCGGGTTCAACCCAACTCTCTCTAGGCCCAGCAACAGGTCATTTGTTTTGTGGATCTCCTCTATAGCCTCAGCACCAACTACTTCACCTGCAAAACAAGGGCCGGTGGTAGGTCCTCAGCACCAACTACTTCACCTGCACATGGGCCGGTGGTAGGTCTCGCAGAGGATGGTTTGGGCCTCTGCCCTGGAGTAGGGTGCTGGGTTGAGGTGAGAGAATTCTTAGCTTTCAGAAACGACGACTAAAAGACTACTCCTAAGAGCTCCACCTAACATAGTTAAGTTGACCTAAAGCCTACTGCCATAAGACCTCCACCTTGATAGGTTGATGAAGCGGAAAAACTCAGGACTTCAAAGACTACTCCTAAGAGAGCTCCACTCTGGTTGACCTAAAGCCTACTGCAAAAGGACCTCCACCTTGGGGTAGGTTGGATGCTGTAAAATCACCAACCAGTCGTATTACCAACAGAACTCCACTGGAGGTCTGCAGAACTAAAACTCAACTAAACTCCTCCTTGGTAGGTTGATAGAGCAGAAAAACTCAGGACTTCAAAGACCGAGGTCCACTCTGGTTGACCTAAAGCCTACAGCCAAAGGACCTCCACCTTGGTATGTTGATGGAGCGGAAACACTCAGGACTTCAAAGACTACTTCCTTAAGTGAGCTCCACTCTGGTTGACCTAAAGCCCCAAGCAAAAAGACCTGCACCTGAGTAGGTTGTTGGTAATAATCCTTAAGCCTGATTTTTACCCTTCCAACAATCTACGCAAGGTGGAGGTCTTTTGGCAGTAGTCTTTAGGTCAACCAGAGTGGAGCTCTGTTAGGAGTAGTCTTTTAAGTCCTCTATTAACCTACCAAGAAGGAGTTTGGTTGAGTTTTCAGTTCTACGGACCTCTGGTTGCCCTAAAGCCTATAGCCAAAAGACCTCCAACTTGGTAGGTTGATGAAGCAGGAAAACTCAAGACTTAAAAGACTACTCCTAAGAGAGCTCCACTCTGGTTGACCTAAAGCCCACAGCCAAAATACCTCCACATTGGTAGGTTGTTGGAGCAGAAAAACCCAGGACATCAAAGACTACTCCTAAGAGAGCTCCACTCTGGTTGACCTAAAGCCTACTGCCAAAAGACCTTCACCTTGGTAGGTTGTTGGTAGTAATCCTTAAGCCTGGTGTTTCACCTTCCAACAATCTACCCAAGATGCAGGTCTGTTGGCAGTAGGCTTTAGGTCAACCAGAATGGAGCTCTCTTAGGAGTAATCTTTGAAGTCCTGAGTTTTTCCACTCCATCAACCTACAAAGAAGGAGTTTGGTTGAGTTTTCAGTTCTTCGGAACCTCTGGTTGACCTAAAGCCTACTGCCAAAAGACCTCCACCTTGGTAGGTTGATGGAGCAGTAAAACTCATGACTTCAAAGACTACTCCTAAGGGAGCTCCACTCTGGTTGGCCTAAAGCCAGGAGGTAAAACTCAAACAAACTCCTCCTTGGTCGGTTGACGGGAGATAACTCAGCTTTGAGGACCAAAGCCAAAAGAGCTCCTTCGTGGTACGTTGATGGATCTTAAAACTCTGACTTAAAAATTATTACCAAGAGAGATCCACCATAGTAGGTCCATGGAGATAGAAACTAAGGCTTGAAAATTACAACCAACAGAACTGCTCCATCGTAGGTTGATGGGGGCTAAAACTCCAGCTTCAACATCACCAACAGAGCTTCTGTCCTTGGTAGGTTGATGGTTCTTGTGGGCCTTGTGGTTGAGAATCGTTGTGGGCATTCAGAAACAGTGTTGAAGGATAAGCGGAACATGACAGAGATGTTCTCTCAGACACTAGGAGAAGCAGGTGGGCGGATGCTAGGGACTCTGCAGAAGTCGCGTGGGCGTTTCTGAGAACTCAAAAAAAGTAATTCCATTGACAGTCATAATGGCTTTCCCCTGTAATAAAGGTCAGTAGGCGAAACGTGGCACCTTAAAAGTTTGTGAAATCGAGATGTTAAGCTTTAAGGAGGTAAAAAACCAAGTCAAGGCCACTAAGAACTTGTGAGGATTTCCCCAAGAGAGCTTCTGGAACGTTTACAAGCCGAGTCCCCTGGAAGTTCGAGGAGGATATGGCTTAGAGAGTTTACCACCAAGCGGTCCCTAAAGAGCAGCCAACCCCAACTTTGTGACAGGGGAAAGCCATTCTAACAGCAGGTTGAGGGAACTGAAAACCTTAGAAGTCGGTGAAAACGAGACCTTAGCTCAGCTTAGTAGACCTAAGAACTTTCCAGTTCTGGAGATTCTGGAACATTTACGAGCAGAGTCCCCTGAAAGATGGAGGAGGATATGGCTGAGAGTTTACCACCAAGCAGTGTCTAAGAAGCAGCCAACCCCAACTTTGTGAAAGGAGGAACCGATTCCCTACAGCCAATTAGATCTTAACAAAATGTAGAAATGAGCTATTCAGGAGCTGACCCTTGAGCTCCTGAGGCACCACATTGGTGTAGAGAACTCGGAGATATTCCATCAACAATGGCCCTTGAGCTCCTGAGGCACTACATGAGTGTAGACCAGAACTTGGAGATATTGCACCAGCAATGCCCCTTGAGCTCCTGAGGCACCACATGGGTGGAGACGAGAACTCGCAGATATTCCACCAACAATGGCCATTGAGCTCCTGAGACACCACATGGGTGGAGACGAGAACTCAGAGATATTCTATCAACAATGGCCCTTGAGCTCCTGAGGCACCACATGGGTGTAGACGAGAACTCAGATATTCCACCAACAATGGCCCTTGAGCTCCTGAGACACCACATGGGTGGAGACGAGAACTTGGAGATATTCCACCAACAATGGCCCTTGAGCTCGAGGCACCACATGGGTGGAGACAAGAACTCAGAGATATTCCACCAACAATGGCCCTTGAGCTTCTGAGGAACCACATGGATGGAGATGAGAGCTCTGAGATGTTCCACCAACAATGGCCCTTAAACTCCTGAGGCACCACATGGGTGGAGACGAGAATTCTGAGATATTCCACCAACAATGGCCCTTGAGTTCCTGAGGCACCACATGGGTGGAGACGAGAACTCTGTGATATTCCACCAACAATGGCCCTTGAGTTCCTGAGGCACCACATGTGTGTAGACAAGAACTCTGAGATATTCCACAAACAATGGCCCTTGAGCTCCTGAGGCACCACATGAGTGGAGACAGAAACTCAAGAGCTATTTCACCAACAATGGCCCTTGAGCTCCTGAGGAATCACATGGGTGGAGACCAGAACTTGGAGATACCGTATATACTCGAGTATAAGCCGAGTTTTTCAGCCCACTTTTTGGGCTGAAAAAAGCCGCCTCGGCTTATACTCGAGTCCAGGGGCGGATTCCTCTATCTAAACTGTAAAGCCGCCATCTCCTTACCTCGCTGCTGATTGAGGAAAGGGAAAGCCTATGTCGTCATCACGCTTTTATAGTGCCGGCGACGCAGGCTCCAGTGCCACCTACAGGAGACACACGCACAGCGCAGCCATGATCAATCGAAGCCCGCTAATGGGATTCGCTAGTGGATGAGAACGCTGACCTCAGACTCGATCAATCGACTGCCGAGAAAACCGGTCGGGTCACTGGTCCAAGTGTCAGAACGGCGGCGGCTGGCGGCTGCCAGGCGGAGCTGAATGGAGCGACCGGCGGCAGGAGGAGGAGGGGAGGGGGACCCCGCTGCCCCTCTGCAGGGTAACCTCGGCCAAACCCTGACCCCCGACACCTGCGCGTCTGAGAGTGGCGGCGGCAGAAGCAGCAGGTACCCACAGTGTGTGTGTGTGTGTGTGTGTGTGTGTGTGTGTGTGTGTGTGTCTGTGTCTTTTTCTGTGTGTGTGTCTCTTTCTGTGTGTGTGTCCCTTTCTGTGTGTCAACTCCAATTCCAATTGAAAAAAGCTGCCTCGGCTTATACTCGAGTCAATAACTTGTTCCATTGTTTTGTGGTAAAATTAGGTGCCTCGGCTTATATTCGGGTCGGCCTATACTCGAGTATATACGGTATTCCACCAACAATGGCCCTTGAGCTTCTGAGGAACCACATGGGTGGAGACCAGACCTTGGAGATATTCCACCAACAATGGCTCGAGCTCCTGAGGAACCACATGGGTCGAGACCAGAACTTGGAGATATTCCACCAACAATGGCCCTTGAGCTCCCGAGGCACCACATAGGTGTAGACGAGAACCCGGTGATGTCTACACCTTTTCTTTGACCCTAAAGAGCAGAACGATGACCCACAGCTAGTCCTCAACAGTCTGTTGGATAGAGCCCAGATTCAGAGGGGAGCAAGGGTAGGACAGGTGGAACTGAAAACTTGGGCGAGCTTTAAACTCCCACATTTTTATCAATAGAGACCCGAGAATCGTCCAGACAGGGCCGTAACCTTCCTCCTCCAAGTTGCCGGTGGATCATGTGCTCCATCGCTAGAGCATATTTCCACCCACGTTTCAATTCAAAACAGAAAAGATTACGTTTGCCCTCCCTTGTATTGGGGAGAGGGGGGGGGGGGGTAAATACAGGGAGAAAAGAATTATGGGTAACATCACCGCGGAACAAAACATTTTCAGAATCAAAAACATTTAAACATGAAAGCATCGGATACCGTAAAGAAATACTGTGGGGTTAGGTAGTGTCACAAGGGGTAAGGGGGCTCGGGGGGCAATGATCATCAACACAGATGGGATTCTGGGAAAGGCCGTAAAGTCTCTAGTCGTGGAACACATGGTAGCCTCACACGATGACCGCCGTGGTAGATGCTGGCTCCTGCTCTCCCTCCTGCGCGGGCACGGGAGACTCCGCCATACTTCCAAACGTAGGGGAGGGCCGAAGCAGAGGCGTGCGTTCGTTGTCACTCTCGTCACCCCGTTCACTTTCCCCTTGCTCTCCTCCACCCTCCGAGTCCGAGTCATCTTCCGAGGGCAGGACGCGGTGCTTGCAGACCGGACAGTTCTTCTTGGTCTTCGTCAGCCAGGGGTCCACACAGGCGCAGTGGTAGGCTAAAAAGCGAAGGGAGAAGCTATGACATCACAGGCTCATTGAAAGCCCCTCCCCTAAGGAGTACCGTACATATTCAATTGCACAAAGCAACGTAGCAAGGCCTTACCATGGGAACACGGCAGAACGCGGAGCTTGTCACCCTCTTCGTATTCCTCCAGGCAGATGGCGCATACGTCATACTCGTCCCCTGCACACAAAAAAAAGGACGTCCCAACAATTAAAAAAAAAAAACTCAACACCTGCAACAAAAACATTAACACTGAAAAGCCGAAAGTCCTAGCATCTCCCATCCACCCCTGCAACAAAAACATCAACACTGAAAAGCCGAAAGTCCTAGCATCTCCCATCCACCCCTGCAACAAAAACATCAACACTGAAAAGCCGAAAGTCCTAGCATCTCCCATCCACCCCTGCAACAAAAACATCAACACTGAAAAGCCGAAAGTCCTAGCATCTCCCATCCACCCCTGCAACAAAAACATTAACACTGAAAAGCCGAAAGTCCTAGCATCTCCCATCCACCCCTGCAACAAAAACATCAACACTGAAAAGCCGAAAGTCCTAGCATCTCCCATCCACCCCTGCAACAAAAACATCAACACTGAAAAGCCGAAAGTCCTAGCATCTCCCATCCAACCCTGCAACAAAAACATTAACACTGAAAAGCCGAAAGTCCTAGCATCTCCCATCCACCCCTTGAAAATAAGCTGACCCACTAGAAGGGTCAGTAACCCTGCCCCATGCTACTGACCTTTTTGGAACTTATGAATGGGGATCTTCTTTAGTTGGTCCTTAGACAGGCGGTTCTTCCGCAGCTTCTTCCTGTGCTGTACACAGCGGATAATCTACAGGGCACAAGAAAGAGGGTGAGTATGGCTGAACGTCACAAGGGGTAAAGGTACCTCCCAAAAAGTACTTCAGCAGCGTCATGGGGGGAGGGGTCACTAAAACAATAAGGGAGCAGGAATCTCCAACAAATGGCCATTTGTCCTATCGTCCATACAGTCCTATTACACTCTATCTGTCCCATTATATAGTATCATATCATATTGTATTATGTCCTATTATATAGTATCCTATCATATTGTATTCTGTCCTATTATATAGTATCCTATCATATTGTATTCTGTCCTATTATATAGTATCCTATCATATGGTATTCTGTCCTATTATATAGTATCCTATCATAAGGTAATCTGTCCTATTATATAGTATCCTATCATATTGTATTCTGTCCTATTATTCAGTATCCTATCATATGATAATCTGTCCTATTATATAGTATCCTATCATATGGTATTCTGTCCTATTATATAGTATCCTATCATAAGGTAATCTGTCCTATTATATAGTATCCTATCATATTGTATTCTGTCCTATTATATAGTATCCTATCATATTGTATTCTGTCCTATTATATAGTATCCTATCATATGGTAATCTGTCCTATTATATAGTATCCTATCATATTGTATTCTGTTCTATTATATAGTATCCTATCATATGGTATTCTGTCCTATTATATAGTATCCTATCATATGGTAATCTGTCCTATTATATAGTATCCTATCATATTGTATTCTGTCCTATTATATAGTATCCTATCATATGGTAATCCGTCCTATCATATAGTATCCTATGATATGGTAATCTGTTCTATTATATAGTATCCTATCATATGGTATTCTGTCCTATTATATAGTATCCTATCATATGGTAATCTGTCCTATTATATAGTATCCTATCATATGATATTCTGTCCTATTATATACTATCCTATCATATGGTAATCTGTCCTATTATATAGTATCTTATCATATGGTATTCTGTCCTATCATATAGTATCCTATGATATGGTATTGTGTCCTATCGTATAATATCTTGTCCTATCCTATTGTGTCCTGTCCTATCGTATAGTATCATATGGTATTCTATCCCATCATATAGTATACTAGCATATGGTATTCTGTCCCATCATATCATATAATGGGTTGTCCTATCCTATTGTGTCCTGTCCTGTCATCTTGTATCTTGTCCTATCGTACATTATTCAGTTCCATCGCATAATATACTAACGTATGGTATCCTGTTCTATTATACTGTATTCTGCCCTATCACATCATGTCCTGAGCTATTTTATTGTACCCTATCTTATTGTATATAATTTCCTATTGTATGGTATTCTGTCCTATTATCTTGTACCCTGACCTTGCATCCTACCTTATTGTATAACATCCTGCCCGATCGTATATTATATATATATATTATATATCTGTCCTTACATATTGTGGCCTATTGTATGGTATTCTGTTTCATGTCCTTTCCTATAATATCCTCTCCTATTGTATCATATGTATTGTAGCTTATCATATTCTATTGTATAGTGTTCTGTCCTATTATATTGTATTCTTTCCTATCGTATTGTTTTATGTCTTATCCTATTTTATACTTGTATTTTACTGTCCTGTTGTATTGTACCCTTTCCTAGGACATCCTGCCCCATCATATAGTTTTCTGCCCTGATGTATGGTATTCGTTCCTACTGAATCCTGTTCTATCCTACAGTATTCTGTGCTATTATCTTGTATCCTGTCCCTTCCAATCCTATCCTACCTTATTGTACCATATATCCTGTTCCTTCGTGTCATGTCCTATTGTATCGTATTCTGTTGTAGTTTCTCATATCCTATAATATAGTGTTCTGTCCTATTATATTGTATATTTTCCCATCATATTGTATTATGTCCTATAAGCTTGTATCCTATCCGATCATATTGTATTCTTTCCTATTAGCTTGTATCCTTTCCCATCGTATTATATTCTGTCCTATTAGCTTGTATCCTTTCCCATCATATTGTATTCTGTCCTATTAGCTTGTATCCTTTCCCATCGTATTATATTCTGTCCTATTAGCTTGTATCCTTTCCCATCATATTGTATTCTGTCCTATTAGCTTGTATCCTTTCCCATCGTATTATATTCTGTCCTATTAGCTTGTTTCCTTTCCCATCATATTGTATTCTTTCCTATTAGCTTGTATCCTTTCCCATCATATTGTATTCTGTCCTATTAGCTTGTATCCTTTCCCATCGTATTATATTATGTCCTATTAGCTTGTTTCCTTTCCCATCGTATTGTATTCTGTCCTATTAGCTTGTATCCTTTCCCATCATATTGTATTCTTTCCTATTAGCTTGTATCCTTTCCCATCATATTGTATTCTGTCCTATTAGCTTGTATCCTTTCCCATCGTATTATATTCTGTCCTATTAGCTTGTTTCCTTTCCCATCGTATTATATTCTGTCCTATTAGCTTGTATCCTTTCCCATCGTATTATATTCTGTCCTATTAGCTTGTTTCCTTTCCCATCGTATTATATTCTGTCCTATTAGCTTGTATCCTTTCCCATCGTATTATATTCTGTCCTATTAGCTTGTATCCTTTCCCATCGTATTATATTCTGTCCTATTAGCTTGTTTCCTTTCCCATCGTATTATATTCTGTCCTATTAGCTTGTATCCTTTCCCATCGTATTATATTCTGTCCTATTAGCTTGTATCCTTTTCCATCATATTGTATTCTTTCCAATTAGCTTGTATCCTTTCCCATCATATTGTATTCTTTCCTATTAGCTTGTTTCCTTTCCCATTGTATTGTATTCTGTCCTATTAGCTTGTATCCTTTCCCATCGTATTATATTCTGTCCTATTAGCTTGTTTCCTTTCCCATCATATTGTATTCTTTCCTATTAGCTTGTATCCTTTCCCATCGTATTGTATTCTCTCCTATTAGCTTGTATCCTTTCCCATCGTATTGTATTCTGTCCTATTAACTTGTATCCTTTCCCATCGTATTATATTCTGTCCTATTAGCTTGTTTCCTTTCCCATTGTATTATAATCTGTCCTATTAGCTTGTTTCCTTTCCCATCGTATTATAATCTGTCCTATTAGCTTGTATCCTTTCCCATCGTATTGTATTCTGTCCTATTAGCTTGTATCCTTTTCCATCATATTGTATTCTTTCCTATTAGCTTGTATCCTTTCCCATCGTATTATATTATGTCCTATTAGCTTGTATCCTTTCCCATCGTATTATATTCTGTCCTATTAGCTTGTATCCTTTTCCATCATATTGTATTCTTTCCAATTAGCTTGTATCCTTTCCCATCATATTGTATTCTTTCCTATTAGCTTGTATCCTTTCCCATCGTATTATATTCTGTCCTATTAGCTTGTATCCTTTCCCATCATATTGTATTCTTTCCTATTAGCTTGTATCCTTTCCCATCGTATTGTATTCTGTCCTATTAGCTTGTATCCTTTCCCATCGTATTGTATTCTGTCCTATTAGCTTGTTTCCTTTCCCATCATATTATAATCTGTCCTATTAGCTTGTATCCTTTCCCATCATCGTATTATATTCTGTCCTATTAGCTTGTATCCTTTCCCATCATATTGTATTCTTTCCTATTAGCTTGTATCCTTTCCCATCATATTGTATTCTGTCCTATTAGCTTGTTTCCTTTCCCATCGTATTATAATCTGTCCTATTAGCTTGTATCCTTTCCCATCATATTGTATTCTGTCCTATTAGCTTGTATCCTTTCCCATCGTATTGTATTCTGTCCTATTAGCTTGTATCCTTTCCCATCATATTGTATTCATTCCTATTAGCTTGTATCCTTTCCCATCATATTGTATTCTGTCCTATTAGCTTGTATCCTTTCCCATCATATTGTATTCATTCCTATTAGCTTGTATCCTTTCCCATCATATTGTATTCTGTCCTATTAGCTTGTATCCTTTCCCATCGTATTGTATTCTGTCCTATTAGCTTGTTTCCTTTCCCATCATATTATAATCTGTCCTATTAGCTTGTATCCTTTCCCATCGTATTGTATTCTGTCCTATTAGCTTGTTTCCTTTCCCATCATATTATAATCTGTCCTATTAGCTTGTTTCCTTTCCCATCATATTATAATCTGTCCTATTAGCTTGTATCCTTTCCCATCATATTGTATTCATTCCTATTAGCTTGTATCCTTTCCCATCGTATTGTATTCTGTCCTATTAGCTTGTATCCTTTCCCATCGTATTATATTCTGTCCTATTAGCTTGTTTCCTTTCCCATCGTATTATATTCTGTCCTATTAGCTTGTTTCTTTTCCCATCATATTGTATTCTGTCCTATTAGCTTGTATCCTTTCCCATCGTATTATATTCTGTCCTATTAGCTTGTATCCTTTCCCATTGTATTATATTCTGTCCTATTAGCTTGTATCCTTTCCCATCGTATTATATTCTGTCCTATTAGCTTGTATCCTTTCCCATTGTATTATATTCTGTCCTATTAGCTTGTTTCCTTTCCCATCGTATTGTATTCTGTCCTATTAGCTTGTATCCTTTCCCATCATATTGTATTCTGTCCTATTAGCTTGTTTCCTTTCCCATCATATTATAATCTGTCCTATTAGCTTGTATCCTTTCCCATCGTATTATATTCTGTCCTATTAGCTTGTATCCTTTCCCATCGTATTATATTCTGTCCTATTAGCTTGTATCCTTTCCCATCGTATTATATTCTGTCCTATTAGCTTGTATCCTTTCCCATCGTATTATATTCTGTCCTATTAGCTTGTATCCTTTCCCATCGTATTATATTCTGTCCTATTAGCTTGTATCCTTTCCCATCATATTGTATTCTGTCCTATTAGCTTGTTTCCTTTCCCATCATATTATAATCTGTCCTATTAGCTTGTATCCTTTCCCATCGTATTATATTCTGTCCTATTAGCTTGTATCCTTTCCCATCGTATTATATTCTGTCCTATTAGCTTGTATCCTTTCCCATCGTATTATATTCTGTCCTATTAGCTTGTATCCTTTCCCATCGTATTATATTCTGTCCTATTAGCTTGTTTCCTTTCCCATCATATTGTATTCTGTCCTATTAGCTTGTATCCTTTCCCATCGTATTATATTCTGTCCTATTAGCTTGTTTCCTTTCCCATCGTATTATATTCTGTCCTATTAGCTTGTATCCTTTCCCATCGTATTGTATTCTGTCCTATTAGCTTGTATCCTTTCCCATCGTATTGTATTCTGTCCTATTAGCTTGTTTCCTTTCCCATCATATTGTATTCTGTCCTATTAGCTTGTATCCTTTCCCATCGTATTATATTCTGTCCTATTAGCTTGTATCCTTTCCCATCGTATTGTATTCTGTCCTATTAGCTTGTATCCTTTCCCATCGTATTGTATTCTGTCCTATTAGCTTGTTTCCTTTCCCATCGTATTATATTCTGTCCTATTAGCTTGTATCCTTTCCCATCATATTGTATTCTTTCCTATTAGCTTGTATCCTTTCCCATCATATTGCATTATGTCCTATTAGCTTCAGTAAGTTGTTGTACCGTGTTAGCCATCAATGTAAGCAGGAAATCCAAGGTTAAGGTAATACCATTTATTGGCTAACTCAATAAGATTGAAAATGCAAGCTGTTCAAGCTTCTTCTTCAGGCATAATACAGATCTGTAACTTAGACACACATTTATACAAAAAACTACAAAGGAGTGACAATTGTTTTTACACTGACACACATGAAAAATAGCTAAGTCGTAAAATCGTATACTGTGAGATAAGAATCAGGGGCATTATAACAATTAATGGTGGGCTGATAAGAATGAGAGGGGGAGAGAAAGTGGCCTGGTGTGAGAGCAATAAAAATTCCACAAACTTTCTCTCTCTGCTGCCGCCGCTCTCGTACACATAAACACACATTGCGACACTTACCGGCACTTCCAGGCTGTTGTGCGCTGGTCGTCAATGGGCGGCATCCGATGCTTTCATTGAACCCCGGCCATATGGGGCACGCCCACCGACGACCAGCATGCAACAGCCAGGAAGTGCCGGTAAGTGTGTGAATGTGTGTTTGTGTGTATGAGAGCGGCGGAGGCGGCAGGAACAGCAGCAACAGGCAGACCTGTCCTCTGACCATCGGGAACCAGCGGTAAGTGCGTGGGTGTGAGTGGCGCGGGGGGAGTGGGGGATGTCACTCATTGGCTTTACTGAGGGATGCCCACACTGGCAGTAATGGGGGATGCCCGCACTGCCTGTACTGAGGGATGCCCCCACTGGCAGTAATGGGGGATGCCCGCACTGCCTGTACTGAGGGATGCCCCCACTGGCAGTAATGGGGGATGCCCGCACTGCCTGTACTGAGGGATGCCCCCACTGGCAGTAATGGGGGATGCCCGCACTGGCTGTACTGAGGGATGCCCGCACTGGCAGTAATGGGGGATGCCCACACTGGCAGTAATGGGGATGCCCGCACTGGCTGTACTGAGGGATGCCCGCACTGGCAGTAATGGGGGATGCCCGCACTGCCTGTACTGAGGGATGCCCACACTGGCAGTAATGGGGGATGCCCGCACTGGCTGTACTGATGGATGCCCGCACTGGCAGTAATGGGGGATGCCCGCACTGGCTGTACTGATGGATGCCCCAGTGCCAGTAATGGGGGATGCCCCGCTGGCAGTAATGGGGGATGCCCGCACTGGCTTTATTGAGGGATGCCCCCACTAGCAGTAATGGGAGATGCCACCACTGGCTGTATTGAGGGATGCCCCCACTGGCTGTATTGAGGGATGCCCCCACTGGCTGTATTGAGGGATGCCCCCACTGGCTGTATTGAGGGATGCCCCCACTGCCTTTAATGAGGGATGCCCGCACTGGCTTTATTGAGGGATGCCCCCACTAGCAGTAATGGGAGATGCCACCACTGGCTGTATTGAGGGATGCCCCCACTGCCTTTAATGAGGGATACCACTCATTGGCTATAAAGAGGGTTCCCCCTCATTGCCCTTAATGGAAGATGCCACAATGTGCCTGTGTGGGATGCCCCTCACTCGCTGTAATGAGGGATGCTACTTACTGGATGTAATGAGGGATACCGATCACTGCCTGTAATGGGGGATTCTGTGCACTGACTGTAATGGGGGGATTTAAGCACGCTATTTGGTTCAGAATATTTTCTTTCTTATTTTTGTTCTTTTAACCCTGGTGTGCGTGTTATGGAACAAAACGTGACATTAAGATATTATACCGGCCAGGAACAGTGCAGCAGGGCCGCTGTGCACCAGAAAGTCCCGGGCCGTCTTTTAGCCCCAGTCCGCCCCTGCTTGTATCCTTTCCCATCGTATTGTATTATGTCCTATTAGCTTGTATTCTATCCTATCATATTGTGTCCTGTTCTATTATATTGTATTGTTGTATTTCGTGTCCTACCTTATCTTTTCCTGTCATGTACTGCCCCGTCTTATAATATCCTGTCTTATTATACCTTTTCCTAACATACCCTGTCCTGTCATATTGTTTCTTATTGTTATTCTTTAATATTGTATCCTAGGATATCGTAGCATATCATATTCTGTCCTATCTATAGTACAAATTGTAACCTCTAGTATTGTGCCCTGTCTTGTCGCATCCTATATTACTTTGCCCTTGGTGTTACTTCATAATGACTTAGTATCATTCGTTATGCTGTCCTGTATTGTCCTACTGTATAGTTTTCTGTTTTATTGTTCTCATTTGTATCCTTTCCTTTCCTATCCTGTGTCCTACCAAATACATCACATTGTGTCCTATTCTATCGTCTTGTCCTATTGTATGGTTTTCCGCCCTATCACATTGTGTCCTATTGTATCCTGTCCTATCCTATCGTCTTGTCCTATTGTATGGTTTTCCGACCTATCACATTGTGTCCTATTGTATCCTGTCCTATCCAATCGTCTTGTCCTATTGTATGGTTTTCCGCCCTATCACATTGTGTCTTACTGTATCTTGTCCTATCCCATTGTATGGTTTTCCGCCCTATCACATTGTGTCTTACTGTATCTTGTCCTATCCCATTGTATGGTTTTCCAACCTATCACATTGTGTCCTATTGTATCCTGTCCTATCCTATCGTCTTGTCCTGTTGTATGGTTTTCCGCCCTATCACACTGTGTCCTATCCTATCGCCTCGTCCTATTGTATGGTTTTCTGCCCTATCACATTGTGTCCTATTGTATCCTGTCCTATCTGATTGTATGGTTTTCCACCCTATCACATTGTGTCCTATTACATCCTATGCTATCCTGTTGTTCTATTGTATGGTTTTGCGCCCTATCACCCATTGTGTCCTATCCTATTGTCTTTTCCTGTTGTATGGTTTTCTGCCCTATCACATTGTGTCCTATGGATGGTAAAGAGGGTATCCGGCGCTACTCTGCCCTGACGTGTCCTATGGGATGCCCTCTATCCATAGGCGTAAGGAGAGGAATCGCGATTTGTGTAGAGGGAGGCGGGTGACATCGCGGCCCCGGTAGCACACAATTGCGGTGGTGGCGTGTCAGGTACAGGCAGGTGTCCTAACAATAGCTCTATAAACACAGCAGGACGAGGAACAATAGCTGCTATTGTTATGCATTGCGCCCAGGAACTGTACTGAAGCCAGAGGGGCGCCTGCCAACTATATAAGAGCACCCAAACCCGATATTTCACCTCCGCCGCCGCGTTGACCATGAAACGTCCGTCTAAGAGTAAACAAAGCTTCGGCTTCGGCGTTTTGGGACCTAATACAAGTGGTGGTCTGTAATCCCCAACTGACTCCACCGGAGCAGAGATCTTTCTGCATTATGGAAGATTTTAAAGTGGACCAAAATCCACGGAGATCGGCCTGGAAATCTATAAGATTCCAGGGCCACTTGATTCCCTACCCCCGGTCATCCAAAATCGGGATGCCCTGCTGTGTGAAACCCCCTAGAGCACCCAGAAACTCTTTCCTGGTCCAATGGCGCATGCACAAGCAGCGGCCGCATCCTCGCTATCCCTATATCCAGGCATATGGCCGGCACGGGCACACTTCCTGTTAGAGGGAGGCGGGGGATGCAGCTGCCAGCACACTTGGAGCCGCTGGCCTTAGGCGAAGTGATGGGAGTGGCTCCGAGCGTGCTGATTGGACGAGCGTCCGCACATGCGCCGTAGGACCGGGAAGAGGCGAGTTCTTCGGGCGACCTGGGGGGGGTTTCATAAAGAGGGGCATCCTCGATCACATGCCCCGGGGAAAAGGACCAAAACCCAGGATAGTCAAAATGTAAGCAGCAACCCCATGTCAAGTCTTCCCAGCGACTTAAAGCGGAACATATTATGACTATGCCAAGTTTTGTTCCCTGCTCCAGGGCATCCCAAACTGAGATGCCCCACGGGGTGAAACCCCTTAGATCGCCCACAACTCGTCTCTTCCCGGTCCTACAGCACACAAGCGGGCTCCTGCCCAATCAGAGCCTCGTGCCGTGCAAATTAAAGGTTGGGCAAACTGCTCCGGAACGTGACCCGCTGCATCCCCGGGATCCGAATGGCTTGGACGGGGGCGGGCGCACAGCCCAAAGATGCAAAGGATGCGGCCGCCGGTGTTTGCATTGCAAGTAGCTGATTGTTGTGTCGCCCCGGGGGTATCCCCGGGGGGGGGGGTAAGTGGCCCGGCTCTGGTCATATTCTAAGTATGTCACACACCCCGCTTCAAGATATCCATAACATGTGGGTAGTACCGACCTGAAGAGGGCGTTCTGCAGAGATGATAGTAAAAAGAAAGCACCTCCCTGATCCATAAATACCTGGGACCTCCCACTCATTACCCAGTTTTCCATCTCTGCAGACGGCGAGCAAGTCAGAAGATGATGCCTCCTCCTTGCACAGGGGGATTTCAGGTAGCCGGGATAACTCCCGGCCCGTTATTTAATTATTTCCGCTCGGACCCCTTTTTCCCTGGATTGACCTTAAGATACATGCCTCCACAGTTTTGGCTGCTGGTCCGGGCGAGGGTATATTGGCACCTCTGGTGCTTAGGAGCAGAGCTCCACCGTGAGACCCTACATAAGAGGGTAGGCGGTTACACCGGGTAGGTGATCCCGGTTTGGGATGCCCCGTCCCCTGATATTTACCCCTGGGTGGTCCCTCCACAGTCCCCCTTTTTACCACAGTGGGGGTTGGGGGTCCCTCCTTTAGGGCTAGGCGTTATTACCTTTATTAACTTTATTAACCTTATTTTATGTGGTGTGACAATGAATGGTATGTGTTTTACTACTGTCTATTCTCGCGGCGCCGCGGCCGCCATTGCAGCCGGGGCGCCGGTTTCTTCACTTTTTGTGAGGGGAGTTGTTTCCCCTCACACACTTCAGGGGGGCGGGGCCGGCCTTCGGCGCGCTGCCGCGGCCAGCCCCCCGTAGACTGTGTGCTTCCCGCAGTGAGCGGGGCAGGTGCTCCGCAGGACTCTGCGGTCACACCCGCTGTCGGTGTCACTTTGACAGGCGCCGCGGGACTTCGGCGGCGCCGGTCTCTGAGGGGCAGTGTGTGAGGGAGCTTCTTCCCTCGCGTCTACGTCGGGGGGGGGCGGGGCCGGGTTTTCGGCGCGTCGCCGCGGCCCGCCCCCTCTACTTCTGGCGCCGCTGCGGAGCTTGTTGCTCCTTACTGTTTTCAGGAAGGGGGCGGAACATGATCTTCGCGCGGTCCGCGCTGACCACGCCCCAATCTCGGCCTGCTTCTCCCCTCATGGACGGTGCGAGGTCTCCATTACTCCCGCTCCCGACGGATCTGTGAGTGGCCCTGTGGGCCCTATTCATTCATTCATTATTTCATTCTAGTAGTCCTATTTGGCATTTATTGGGTTATTTCTGTCTTTCAGGTGGATCTTCAGTGGTATTTAGGGGGTTTCTCCCGGTCCTAGGTCCCTGGGTTCAATTTTATTGATCATAAATCCTCCCACTCGGGACATTAAAGGGGCATCCCGGGTTGCTTATTGGCGTAATTCCCTGGGTCATAGCGACTACTTAAAGTTCACCTTATGGAGGCATCCCCGGATACTGGGCTCGGGACCCCTTCGGGGCAACCCCGGAAGTGTATGTTGTGTGGGGTATCCATTTCTGGGGACGATGTGCTTCTTTGTATACCTTGTGCACAGCAAACTATTAAGCGGCAGTCCGAACCCCAGGCGTCTGGGTCAGCACCGCCGGTCGCTTCATCTCCTCCTCCCAGCTTGATACGCACCCCGTGTGACGTCGTCATGGGCAGGGAGCTGCAATCTGAGATGTGCGCCAGATTGGCCAACCTTGAGAAAATTATCTCCAGCTCGGTCGCCCGTAAGGCTCCGGCTAAGAGAAAGCATTTGTCGCCGGCTCCGCCGGTGGATGACCTTGATGACGTTAATAATCTGGATTGGTCTGATTATTCCCCGCTAGAGGAAGGGGAGGTTTATGAGGATTCAGATATTTCGGACGATGAGCAGTCTATTGGCGCTGATGCCGAGCTTGGTGACTTGGGGAGATCCTCGGATACTCCTCACGCTCTGGCTCTGATGTTTGAGGTTCTGAATATTTCCCCTCCCGAGGAGGCGCCACAGCAGAAGGGTGAGTTGTTTGAGGAATCCAGGCCGCGCTTGGAGTTTCCTACGCAAAGACATTTTGACAAAATTATTGCTAAGGAATGGGACAGGCCGGCTCGGCTCCCTGGCATTCCTCAGGGGTGGGATAAGAAATATCCCTTCCCTTCGGATGCGGTTAAGCGCTGGGCATCCCCCCCCGAGGTGGATGCACCGGTTTTGGGGTTGTCCAACTCCTCTGTTTTAAATACTCCTGATTGTTCCACCCTCAAGGATGGAGAGGATAAACGCATTGACCAGATGGCTTGTCATGGTTTTGCTAGCGTTGGGTCAGCCATGCGGCCCGTTTGCGCTTCGGCGCTAATGGTGTTGGCTGCCAGGTCCGTGGTCAGGGATCTGTTGACTTCTTCCGGGCTTCGTCCTGGTAGTGACGAGTTCCTTGGCCTTAAACGGTGTGAGTTGTTTTTATCTTTTGTGTTAACAGCCTTGGATGACACCTTGATGATGTGTGGTAGGACGTCGGCTCTGCTGGTGACTATTCGGCGGTCGGTGTGGTTGCGCCAGTGGGCGGCCGATTTTATGTCCAAAAAGTCACTGACGGCTCTACCTTTTGTTGGATTACGGCTCTTTGGAGAGAAATTGGACTCTGTCACCAAGGGTGGTAGGTTACCTCAACGCAAGAAACAACGCCGTCCCTTTCGGGGGGCGCCTTCCTTTACCCCCTCCTTTCGTGGGGCCAGATCTGGCAGGGGATTTGCCTTCCCCTCTTCCAGAGGAGATTCCGGGAGCAGGGGCAGAGGACGTGCCCGTCCAGGATACAGTTGGGGCTCTAAGCCCAAACTGGCTACTAAGCCAGCTCAGCAATGAGGGGGCGCCCTCACCCATGCGGGTGGGGGGACGGCTGCGACACTTCTCCCAGATCTGGGATCAGGAGGTCTCGGACAGATGGATCCGGGAAGTGGTGTCTTCTGGTTACAAGCTGGAGTTCGAGCTCCGCCCCCCTTCCAGATTTTTCAGGTCTCGGATGCCTTCGGAGCCTCTGGCGGCGCAGGGGCTCCTGGTGGCAGTAGAGAATCTTCTGGACATGGCTGTCATTTGCCCAGTGCCCCCCTCAGATCAGGGCAGGGGTTTTTATTCCAATCTGTTCACGGTCCTCAAGAAGGACGGATCGGTCCGACCCATCTTGGATCTGAAGTTTCTCAACAGGTTCATCCGGCCGCGGAAATTCCGCATGGAAACGCTGCGTTCGGCTATCCACTCTCTTCGTCAGGAAGACTTTCTGACGTCCATAGACATCAAGGATGCTTATCTACACGTTCCGATTTTTCCAGCACACCAGAGGTTTCTCAGGTTCGTGGTGGAGGATCGGCACTTTCAGTTTGTGGCACTTCCTTTCGGTCTCACCTCGGCTCCTCGGGTGTTCACCAAGGTGCTGGCGGGGGTGATGGCTCTGCTCAGGGTTCAGGGTATCCGCATTGTGCCCTATTTGGACGATCTTCTGATCATGGCCTCTTCCTTCAACCAAGCGGAGTTGGACACCAGAGTGGTGGTGTCCACTCTGGAGAGGTTCGGTTGGGTGATCAACCACCCCAAGTCTTCTCTTTCTCCATCCAGAGTAGTGACCTTTCTGGGAATGTCTCTGGACACTTCGCAGGCCAGGGTGTTTCTGCCCCAGGCCAAGATTCTTTTGATTCAGGAGTTAGTTCGGCTTCTCTTGTCGGCCCCTCGTCCGACCATCCGGCTAGGGATGAGGCTGGTGGGGTTAATGGTGGCCTCATTCGAGGCAGTTCCCTTTGCGCAGTTTCATACAAGGAAGCTTCAGCTTCATCTGTTGAAGGTTTGGGACAAGTCTCCGCTATCGTTGGATCAGTCCTTCCTGATGACTCCCCGAGTTCGTCGATCCCTGCAATGGTGGCTGGGGTCTGTCAATCTGTTGAAGGCCAGATCTTTTCTGGCACCGTGTTGGGAAACAGTCACCACGGATGCCAGTCTGTCAGGTTGGGGGGGTGTTTGGAAGGACCTCCAGTTTCAGGGTCTGTGGAGTCCGCAGGAGGCTCACGAGCCCATCAATGTTCTGGAGTTGAGAGCCATTAGGTTGGTTCTGTTTCGCTTGACTCATCAGTTGTAGGGCCTGCCAGTTCAGGTCCGGTCGGACAACCGGACGGCGGTTGCTTACATCAATCACCAGGGGGGGACTCGCAGCAGGAGTGCCCTCAGGGAAGTGTCTTTGATTCTGGACTAGGCGGAGAGCCACGTCCCGTGTATCTCAGCAGTCTACATTCCGGGAGTGGAGAACACGGAGGCGGACTCTCTGAGCAGGGCCTCCTCTCGCCAGGGGGAGTGGTCTCTCAGTCCCCAGGTGTTTCGTTCGATTTGCCTCAGGTGGGGGTTCCCGGCGGTGGACCTCTTTGCCTCTCGTCACAATCACAAGCTTCCGGTATTTGTATCTCTCTCGCAGGATCCACTGGCCCTGGCGGTGGATGCCATGTCCCTGAACTGGAGGGATCTGGGATTTCTTTACCTGTTCCCTCCGTTTCCAATGGTAGCCAGAGTGGTGCGCAAACTGGCCATGGAGGGCGCGTCGGCGATTCTGGTGGCACCAAGGTGGCCAAGGCAGGTTTGGTTCGCAGACCTGGTAAGGCTGGCAGAGGATCAGTTCGTTCTGCCTCTACTGCCGGACCTGCTCACCCAGGGTCGGCTACGCTATCCCAATTTACCATCGCTGGCTTTGACGGCGTGGCTGCTGAAACCGCCATCTTGAAGGAAGAAGGTCTTTCTGACGCGGTGATTCAGACTCTTATTAGCGCCAGGAAGTGGTCTTCCTCTACTATTTACTATAGGACCTGGAGGTCCTATATTGACTGGTGTGAAGGTAGGTCTTTCTCTTGTCGGGAGTTCTCCATTCCCAGAATCCTGGAGTTTCTTCAACATGGTCTGGATCTGGGGCTCCAACTTAGTACCTTGAAGGGGCAGGTTTCTGCCCTGGCGGTGTTCTTCCAAAGGTCCTTTGCACTTCATCCCTTAGTCAAGACCTTTTTCCAAGGAGTTACGCATGTACGGCCTCCTAGGAAGCCCTTTGTTCCAGTTTGGGATTTGAACCTGGTTCTTTCTGCTCTTCAGGGTCCTCCGTTTGAGCCCTTGAATGAGGTTGCTTTGTCTTCACTTACTCAAAAGGTGGCCTTTTTGGTGGCTATCACTTCGGTTAGGCGTGTTTCTGAGTTGGCAGCTTTGTCCATTAAAGCTCCGTACTTCGAAAGGCATCAGGACAAGGTGGTCTTTCGTTTCAAGCCGGATTTTCTTCCTAAGGTGGTCTCTGCCTTTCATCTGAATCAGGACATTGTTCTGCCTTCTCTATGTCCTAATCCCAGCAACGACAAGGAAAGGGCGCTGCATTCCTTGGATGTGGTTCGTGTTGTGAAATATTATCTGGTGGTTACGTCTTCCTTTCGTAAGACTGATGCCTCTTTTGTGGTGCCTTTTGGGCCAGGAAAGGTTTGGCTCCTGCCAAATCTTCCATTAGTAAATGGATTCGTCAGGCCATCATTGGGGTCTAGTCTGCCAAGGGGAGGAGTCCCCCTTTTCGTGTTACTGCTCATTCTACTCGTGCGGTTGGAGCGTCCTGGGCTTTTCAGCACCAGGCCTCTGTTGAGCAAGTTTGTAAGGCCGCTACTTGGTCCTCTGTTCACACTTTTTCCAAGTTTTACAAGGTTGATGTTCGGGCCTCAGCGGATGCTGTTTTTGGCCGCAAAGTTCTGCAAGCTGTTGTGGTTTAAGTTGTACCTTGTTGCCTTGTTTTGGATCCCCGCCCTTTTATGGACACTGCTATTGGATGTCCCACATGTTATGGATATCTTGAAGCGGGGTGTGTGACATACTTAGAATAATACCATTTTGTGAAATACTCACCTGTAAAATGGGTATTATAAGTATGTCACACACCCCGCTTCACCCGCCCTTCTTGTATTCTGGATCCTTTATATTGTGAACTTTGCGTTGTTTTGTCTTATATTTGCCTCTTCCTGGTCCCTTACCTTACTGCTTCTATATACTGGGTAATGAGTGGGAGGTCCCAGGTATTTATGGATCAGGGAGGGGCTTTCTTTTTACTGTCATCTCTGCAGGAACGCCCTCTTCAGGTCGGTACTACCCACATGTTATGGATATCTTGAAGCGGGGTGTGTGACATACTTATAATACCCATTTTACAAGGTGAGTATTTCACAAAATGGTATTTTTTAAATTCCAGAGCAATACCTTGAGGGTTTTGTATCACTTTAAAGGGTCATTCCATTTTCAATGGCATTTTTAAAAGTGTCCATTACTGTGGGCCAAGGAAAAAAAAAATCATGTTTTTTCCCCTTTATTTGTTTGCAACTCTGTGTTATAAAAGAAAAAAAAACCCGGGGTTGCTGTGGTGTACCTGGCCGAGACTTCCTGACTCTGGCTTGCTAACCGTCTAATTGGCTGAGGTAGAGGCTAAGCTCCGCGGTCCTGAGCTCACTGGTTTACCCCCTCCTGCTCTAATTCTGTCTCCTCAGATGAGGGGATCACACTCCTGCGTTCCAATAGCTAAAGGGTTATCGGCATAGTCAGGGAAAAGGCGAGTACACGTGATCAAACTAACAATCCAGCACCTACGATCACGCAGCCCGCTTTCCCAAATCACTGTCCGTTTGCCTGCCTCCTGGGACTACAAGGCCCAGCAATGCTCCGGACACCCAGATTCTTGGCTAAGGCAAAAATATAGCTCAAGTTAAATATAGGTTTTAATGCAATGAGCGCACACTAGGCAGTGATAACAAACATTTGGCTATGATGGAATATGAATGAATAGAAATGTCGTTCTGAGAAGTTATTTACAGGTTACAGTGAGTTAGAGTTACCTTAAAATGCAGATGTAGAGTAGTGATGATGGGCTCCCACATGGAGGCGAGTAGGGAGCTGATAGATGGTCCGGGCACCTCCCGCACACTGCAGCGTGACCTCCCAAGAAGTGACCATCACTGGCCCAGGGTCATCCCCCTTTTTGCCTCGGGACCCCCTCGCCCCTCCCTTCTGTGGGGTGGACTGTTCCCTCCCTCTGTGGTGGAACCTGCTTTAGAAAATAAAACCCTTTAGGGGGTTATAACTTTGGGCAGGGGGGTCATATGGCTCTGGATATGGCACCAAACGATTGGGCTGGATGCCAGGCATCCGATGAGGCCAAAGATGGAGTCCCCAGATGGATCAGAACCCGAGATCTCCATTTCCTTGGGTTCAAATGGTCGCATGGCCCTGAGAAACCTATGTCTGTGTGCGGTTTTGCCGGCCCGTTCTGGTTCTGTATCTGGCTTGGTACTGGGACACACAGCGGGCCAGCTATGGTCTGATTTGTGTTGGTCCGGGTGTCTGAGGCCCTGGTGTTTGATGCCAGGGAACTATCTCCAGGGGGGTCACATTGGCTTCAGACTCAGTGGGGCCTTCCCATCCCAGAGGTGTGAGAGAATCAGCAGGGAGTCTGTGATCTGCGCTTGGCTCACCTCACAGACGCTAATTCTCTTTCCTGGAGAGATTAGGTCCTGTGCATGTTTATGGCTAGAAAGCCTTAATGCTACAGGGGGACATAAAGGGGGACATTTGCTAGGAACAGAGGATCTTAAAGGGGGGACATAAATGGTGGGGACATGGGACTTGTATCAGGCATCCAGTAAACTGGATTTTTCCTTCACAGGCAGCGTTCTCACCTGAGGAGGTCATTACTGCTGCTTGATTTAGACAAAACAACCGTTAAGCCCACATGTTACAGTGGAAGGCTTCTGGGACTTGTAGTCACCAGGCAAGGCCAGGAAAGCCACACCCAATTAAGGGGACATAAATGGGGGGGGGGGGGGACTCCGGACTTGTATCAGGCATCCAGTAAACTGGGTTTTTTCCTTCACAGGCAGTGTTCTCACCTGGGGAGGTCATTACTGCTGCTTGCTTTAGCCAAAATAGCTGATGAGCTTCTGGGACTTGTAGTCTCTAAGCAAGGCCAGGAAAGCCACACCCACTTTAGCAACACATAGCCACAGGAATACAAGAGACTTGAAAGCAGGGTGCTGATGATAAATCACAGGGCACGACCCTAAAACAAAGAGGAGTTTTTCCTTTAAGCCAGAGAGGAGCAGGTCTAGAAAAAATCCCGGGATCCTGGGGTATCTGCTCACAATGGGACTATGGTTCCCCAAACATAGGCACTACTCATAATGTCGCATATAGATAAATGATATTTTATGAGTCATCTGCGCTCAGATAAGAGATCAGGCCACTGAACTCTTGCAAAGGTCGAAGTCTGGCATTTATTTGGACGACTCCAGGAAAACAGACGCGCAGTGGCTGTGCACCGAGGCCCAATCACAGGGGACTTTCCATTAGGAGGCCGGAAGGGTGTCGTCACAACCAGACGTGCGGTGTCAGCTTCAGAGCGTCATTGAGATCAGAGAGGTGGGACCAGGAGGGCGTCACTGGGACCTGAAGAGCCAATGAGTTATTGGGAACAGAGAGGTGGGGAAAAGCGGTGTCACTAGGACTATCACCGAGACCAGGAGGGCGTCACCAGGACCTGGAGAGCCAATGAGTTATTGAGAACAGAGGGGTGGGCCAAAGGGGTGTCACTAGGACCACCACCAAGACCATGGAGGGGTCACTAGGACCAGACAGGTATAACTGGAACCATAGGCATGTCACTAAGATCAGACGTGTGTAACTATGACCAAAGAGGGGTCATTGGTTCCAGAGAGGACCACAAGAGGTGAATAGAGGGTTACCACCTTAACCAGACTTGAGGGGTGCCACCAAGATCGGGGTGGTTTCACAGGGAGCAGAGGGGCGGGATTGAGATCGGTAGGATGTCACTAGGACCAGAGCGGTGTCACTTCAAGATGGGTGGGACCAGAAAGGTGGTGTTAGGATGAGTGAGATGTCACTTGACCATAAGGCTCTCTCAGACCATATGGGTGTCACAGAGACCAGATTGGTAGGTGAATAGAGGGGTCCAGAGGGGTGTCCATCAAATCAGTTGGGTGAGATTACAAAGGGTGTCCCTGGACCAGAAGGCTGTTCTTGGGACTAGAGGAGGGTTACCATGACCTGAGTGGTGGGACTGAGATTTAGAAAGGTCTCTCAGACCAGAGACGTAGCACTGAGACCAGATTGGTAGGACAACAAGGGGTGAATAGAGGGTTACCACCTTAACCAGACTTGATGGGTGCCGCCAAGATCGAGGTGGTTTCACAGGGACCAGAGGTGGGTTACCGTGACCAGAGGGATGGAATTGAAATCTGTAGGTTGTCACTAGGACCGGAGCGGTGTCACTCCAAGATGGGTGGGACGAGAAGGGTGTTATCAGGACGAGTGGGATGTCACTTGGACCATAAGGCTCTCTCAGACAGGATGAGTGCCAAAGAGACCAGACTGGTAGGACCACAAGGGGTGAATAGAGAGTTACCACCTTAACCAGACCTGAGGGCTGCCACCAAGATTAGGGTGGTTTCATAGGGTCCAGAGGGTTGTCCAACAAATCAGTTTACAAAAGGGTGTCACTGGGACCAGAAGGCTGTTCTTGGGACTAGAGGAGGGTTACCATGACCTGAGTGGTGGGATTGAGATTTAGAAAGGTCTCTCGGACCAAAGGCAAGGCTTGAGACCTGACAGGATCACAAAGGGTGAATAGAGGGTTATCACCAGACTTGAGGGGTGCTGCCAAGATCGGGGTGGTTTCACAGGGAACAGAGGTGCGTTACCATGACCAGAGCGGTGGGATTGAGATCTGTAGGGTTTCACTAGAACCGGAGCGGTGTCACTCCAAGATAGGTGGGACCAGAAGGGTGTTATTAGAACGAGTGGGATGTCACTTGGACTACAGGGCTCTTTCAGACCAGATGGGTGGCACAGAGACCAGGTTGGTAGGACCACAAGAGGTGAACAGAGGGTTACCACCTTAACCAGACTTGAGGGGTACCACCAAGATCGGGGTGGTTTCACAGGGAACAGATGGGCGTTACTGGGACCAGAGGACTATTCTTGGGACCAGAGGTGCGTTACCATGACCAGAGCGTTGGGATTAAGATCTGTAGGGTGTCACTAGAATCGGAGCGGTGCGACTCCAAGATGGATGGGACCAGAAGGGTGCTATTAGGACGAGTGGGTGAATATAAGGTTACCACCTTAACCAGATTTGATGGGTGCCACCAAGATTGGGGTGGTTTCACAGGGACCAGAGGTGCGTTACCGTGACCAGAGGGATGAGATTGAAATCTGTAGGGCGTCACTAGGACCGGAGCGGTATCACCTCAAGATGGGTGGGACCAGAAAGGTGCTATTAGGACGAGTGGGATGTCCCTTGGACTATAGGGCTCTTTCAGACCAGATGGGTGGCACAGAGACCAGGTTGGTAGGACCACAAGGGGTGAATAGAGGGTTACCACCTTAACCAAACTTGAGGGGTGCCACTAAGATCGGGGAGGTTTCATAGGGTCCAGAGGGGTGTCCATCAAATCAGTTGGGCGAGATTACAAAAAGGTGTCACTGGGACCAGAAAGCTGTTCTTGGGACTAGAAGAGGGTTACCATGACCTGAGTGGTGGGATCGAGATTTAGAAAGGTCTCTCAGACCAGATGGGTGGCACAGAGACCATACTGGTAGGACCACAAGGGGTGAATAGAGGGTTACCACCTTAACCAGACTTGAGAGGTGCCACCACGATTAGGGAGGTTTGTCCAGAGGGGTGTCCATTAAATCAGTGGGGCGAGATTACAAAAGGGTGATACTGGGACCACAAGGCTGTTATTGGGACCAGAGGAGGGTTACCATGACCTGAGTGATGGGTTTGAGATTTAAAAAGGGGCACTGAGACCAGAATGGTAGGACCACAAGGGGTGAATAGAGGGTTATCACCTTAACCAGACTTAAGGGGTGCCTCCAAGATCGGGGTGGTTTCACAGGGAACAGAGGGGCATTACTGGGACCAGAGCGGTGGGATTGAGATCATTAGGGTGTCACTAGGACCAGAGCGGTGTCACTCCCACATGGATGGGACCAGAAAGGTGTTATTAGTACAAGTGGGATGTCTCTTGGACCATAGGGCTCTTTCAGACCAGATGGGTGGCACAGAGACCAGATTGGTGGGACCACAAGGGAGCAGTTTCATAGTGACCAGAGGGGGGTCATTCAGGTCACATGGGTAAGAGTAAACAATGTTCTCAAAAATGTCTGGAGTCGGCCTTAAATTTCCAGCACCACTAAGGCCTAACACTACACAGCAGGAGGTAAGCCTCCTGGATTGTGGCGTCTATGTGTGGAGGAGCCCGAGTCTCTTTTCCATAGATGTGAAGACACAAGGCAGCCGAGGATGATGTCATCACCATCATGGTGTATTGTGGGGGAGGATCTGTGGCCTGGGGCCAGCACACAGGAATTTCTGGCATGCGGCCGGCTCTCATCTTCTCGCTCGGCAGCCCTGGAAGCTTTTTCTTTTAAGTTATTGATTTTGTATTCTTAGGCCTGCAGCTGAAACGCACGGCGCTGAAGGAGAACGAGGATCAGCTTCTTGGCCGAGAAACATCTGGCCTCCAAGCGGGGGCAGGACCCGGATCCACAGGACAAAGTAATATACTCTGCACCCACTACCCCCAAACCTCAGCTGACCAGCTATAGAAGGGCTACTCCTCCTAACCCCCAAAATTTCAGCTGACAGATCAATGGAAGGGTGACCACTTCTAAACTCCAACATTTAAGATCAGTTGGCCAACCAGAAGAGGAAGAGTCCTCCCAGACATGGGGGGAATCTCAAACCCCAAACCTCAGCTGACCAGCTATAGAAGGGCGACTCCTCCTATGCTCCAAAGCTTTAGTTGACCAATCAATGGAAGGGTAACCACCAAGATCAGTTGGCCAGCCAGAAGAGGAAGAGGTCTCCTAGAAACTGAACATCTGCTGGATGATTATGGTAGGGTGGCTACTTCTAAATTCCGAGTTGTCCAGGCATGGGAGGAAAATTCAAACCTCGGGTGCTCGACTATAGGAGGACAACTCCTTCAGATGACCAATCGGAAGGAAGGTAAACTCCAAAGATCAGTTGGCTAGTCATAGGAGGAAGTGAAAACTTCAGCTGACCAACCAATCGATGGGCGACTTCTAAACTCCAAAGATCAGGAACGCAAGGAAGAGTCCTCCTAGACCCTGAACTTCTGCTGGATGCCAATGATACTCCTAAACTTCAAAAGCTCTGCTGGACCAACATAGAAGATCAGTTGCCCAGCCATGGGAAGAAGAATCCTCCTAGATCCTGAACATCTGCTGGATGGCCATAGTAGGGTGACTACTTCAAGATCAATTGGCCAGGCATGGCAGGAAAACTCACACCCCAAATCTCAGGTGCTTGACTATAGGAGGGCAACTCCTCCCAACCCCTCTTCAGCTGACCAATCAATCGGAAGGTGACCATGTCTAAACTCCAAAGATCAGCTGGCCAGCCATAGGAGAGGAATCCTCCTAAACCCTCAAAATCAGCTTGATGGCCATAGCAGGGTGGCTAGTCCTAAACTCCAAACCCCAAACCTCGGGTGCTCAACTAAAGGAAGGCGACTCCTTTAGAGCAGTGGTCCCCAACCCTGTCCTCAAGGCCCACCAACAGGCCAGGTTTTGCAGATCTCCACATAGATGCACAGGTGGAGTAATTAGTGCAGCTGCAGAGCAATTGAGCTGGCTATTTGGAGATCCAAAAAACATGACATGTTGGTGGGCCTTGAGGACAGGGTTGAGGACCACTGCTTTAGAGGACCAATCGGAAGGTAACCATTTCTAAACTCCAAAGATCAATTGGCTAGTCATAGGAGGAAGTGTCCTCCTAAACCCTGAACATCAGCTGGACAGCCATGGGAGGGTGACTTATTCTAAACTCCAAAGATCAGTTGGCCAGACATGGGGGGGAATCTCAAACCCCAAATATCAGCTCACTGGCTATAGGAGGGTGACTCCTAACTCCCAAAACTTCAGCTGACCAATAAGTCGGAGGGTGACCACTTCTAAACTCTAAAGGTCTGTTGGCCAACCATGGGAGGAAGAGTCCTCTTAGACCTTCAACGTTTGGATGGCTATGGTAGAGTGACTACTTCTAAACTCCAAAGATCAGTTGGCCAGCCAGAAGAGGAAGAGGCCTCCTAGAAACTGAACTTCTGCTCGATGATCATGGTAGGGTGTGGCTAATTCTAAATTCCGAAGCCGAGTTGTCCAGGCATGGGACAAAAACACAAACCCCCAAATCTTGGGTGCTCAACTAAAGGAAGGTGACTCCTTCAGAGGACCAGTCGGAAGGTAACCACTTCTAAACTCCAAAGATCTATTGGCTAGTCATAGGAGGAAGTGTCCTCCTAAAGTCTGAACATCAGCTGGACAGCCATGGGAGGGTGACTTATTCTAAACTCCAAAGATCAGTTAGCCAGACATGGGGGGGAAACTCAAACCCCAAATATCAGCTCACTGGCTATAGGCAGGTGACTCCTTCTAACTCCCAAAACTTCAGCTGACCAATAAGTCGGAGGGTGACCACTTCTAAACTCTAAAGGTCTGTTGGCCAACCATGGGAGGAAGAGTCCTCTTAGACCTTCAACGTTTGGACAGCCATGGGAGGGTGACTTATTCTAAACTCCAAAGATCAGTTGGCCAGACATGGGGTGAGGGGAACTCAAACCTCAAATCTCAGCTCACTGGCTATAGGAGGGTGACTCCTTCTAACTCCCAAAACTTCATCTGACCAATAAGGCAGAAGGTGACTACTTCTAGACTCCAAAGATCAGTTGGCTAATCACAGAAGGAAGTGTCCTCTAAACCCTGAACGTCAGCTGGACTGCCATGGGAGGGTGACTACTTCTTGGTTGTCATGGGAGGGCAACTAGTCCTAAACTCCAAAGTTTAGCTTGGTGTCCAAGCTAAACTTAAACTCTAAAGCTTGGCTTGGTGGCCATCAGAAGGGAACCACTCCTAAATCCCAAAGCTCAGCTTGGTGGCCCAAGGGGGAAAACTCCCCAACACCCAAATCTAAGGGGATTATCCATGGGATATGATTTTATTCCTACCCCACTAAAAGTTAACCGACCAGCCATTGAAAGATGATTGCCTGTAACAGCAGTCTTCCGGGGGACAGCCATGGAAGGGTGACCACTCCAAAGCTCAGGTTACCAGGCATAGAAGACTCCCCGTGACCAAAAGACCTCAGCTTGCCAGCCACTGAAATTACGCTCCCCAAAAGCTCATGGGTGAAAGACTCCTCCTTGGCCCTAAACCCCAGCAGACCAGCCACAGAAGGACGATTAATCCCAACTCCTGAACCTGAACTGACCAGCCATAGACTCCACCTAACCCCCAAACCCCAGCTAGACAGCTATAGGAGGAAGACTCCCCTAAGTCCCATACAGTCAGATTATTTCTTTAAAATGTCCAAACAATCCTCATTCGATGAAATTCCATTCCAGAAAACCTAATAAGAAAGCATAGCGTGCATGCTGGGACTTGCAGTGCTTTAGAGGCCTCAGGCTCTCCGGCAGCCATGCTTTGTCGTACAGCTGCAGATCAGGCCTGCGGTGCATGCCGGGAGCTAAAAGAAGATTCAAGAAGTTTTGAGAAACTTCTAAAGAGCTTTCACCAAGCGTTAGCCAGCAGCTCCCCACAGTGGCCGGTTGCGGTATTGCACGCTTGGCTTCACATTCAGGCAACAGGGAGCTATGCAGACAGGAACTACTATTTCTTTTACCAACTGGAGAGGCAAAGGCTCGGGTGCCACCAATTCCACAGCAAGTTCCCTTGCTTAGAAACCAAGCGAAAGCCCAATGAGATAACCAGGATGTCTTGGTTTATCGCTATACCTGATTGAGTTGAGGGATGTGACCCTTTGACTTTGACTCCAAAAACCACCACAGGGGAACCTATACACCGCAAAGCTTTATCTGTACTCACATTCTCCACCAGGTACCTTGTACCTTCAAATCAAGCGCTTCTCCAGGAGAACAATGACTCCATTGAGGTCTTTTCTGACATCCAAGTGTCGTGTACCTGGAGGTTCCATCTAACATCTCAAAAATCTCAACCAACACTAGAGGAACCCATTGTAGGCTCCACTTAGATGGCCAAAAAAGGGCAGGTCCAGGAGTTGTGTGTTTTATATCGGTCTACCTGATGCAGTTGAGGGATTCAACCCTTTGACTTACTCCAAAAGCCACCACAGGAGAACTTACAAACCGCAAAGCTTTATCTGTACTCACATTCTCCACCAGGAAACCCAACTTGTACCTTCAAATCAAGGGCTTCTCCAGGAGAATAATGACTCCACTGAGGTCTTTTCTGACCTTCAAGTGTCGTGTACCTGGAGGCTCCATCTAGCATCCCAAGAATCTCAACAAACACTAGAGGAACCCATTGTAGCCTCCACTTAGATGGCCAGAGAATGACAGGTCCAGGAGTTGTGTGTTTTATCAGTCTAACTGATGGAGTTGAGGGATGCGACCCTTTGACTTACTCCAAAAGCCACCACAGAAGAACTTATACACCACAAAACTGTATCTGTACTCACATTCTCCACCAGGAAACCCAACTTGTACCTTCAAATCGAGGGCTTCTCCAGGAAATCACTGACTCCATTGAGATCTTCTCTGACCTCCAAGTGTCGTGTACCTGGAGGTTCCATCTAACATCCCAAGAATCTCAACAAACATTAGAAGAAACCATTGTAGCCTCCACTTAGATGGCCAAAAAGGACAGGTCCAGGAGTTGTGGGTTTTATCGGTCTACCTGATGGCGTTGAGGGTTTCAACCCTTTGACTTACTCCAAAAGCCATCACAGGAGAACTTACACACCGCAAAACTTTATCTGTACTCAAATTCTCCACCAGGAAACCCAACCTGGACCTTTAAATCGAGGGTTTCTCCAGGAGACCATTGACTTCATTGAGGTCTTTTCTGACATCCAAGTGTCGTGTACCTGGAGGTTTTATCTAACATCTCAAAAATCTCAACCAACACTAGAGGAACCTATTGTAGGCTCCACTTAGATAGCCAAAAAAGGGCAGGTCCAGGAGTTGTGCGTTTTATATCGGTCTACCTGATGCAGTTGAGGGATTCAACCCTTTGACTTACTCCAAAAGCCACCACAGGAGTACTTACACACCGCAAAGCTTTATCTGTACTCACATTCTCCACCAGGAAACTCAACTTATACCTTCAAATCAAGGGCTTCTCCGGGAGAACAATGACTCCATTGAGGTCTTTTCTGACCACCAAGTGTCCTGTACCTGGAAGCTCCATCTAGCATCCCAAGAATCTCAACAAACACTAGAGGAACCCATCATAGCCTCCACTTAGATGGCCGAAAAAGGGCAGGTCCAGGAGTTGAGCGTTTTATCGGTCTACCTGATGGAGTTGAGGAATGCAACCCTTTGACTTGCTCCAAAAACCACCACAGAAGAACTTACACACTGCAAAACTGTATCTGTACTCACATTTTCCACCAGAAAACCCAACCTGTGCCTTCAAATCAAGGGCTTTTCCAGGAAATCACTGACTCTATTGAGGTCTTCTCTGACCGCCAAGTGTCGTGTACCTGGCGGTTCCATCTGGCATCCCTAAAATCTCAACAAACACTAGAGGAACCCAATGCCCAAAAGCCACCACAACTATTGAACACTATGGTTCACTGTAGGCTCTGCACTCTGGTGCCATCACCTGCAGTGGTTTATCCTGGTTGCTTTGTTTATCCAGCCCCAGAGGTCCAACCTCTTCTCTTCTAAACCCACAACTCCTGGACCTGTCCTTTTTTGGCCATCTATGTGGAGGCTACAATGGGTTCTTCTAATGTTTGTTGAGATTCTTGGGTTGCTAGATGGATCCTCCAGGTACACGACACTTGGAGGTCAGAAAAGACCAGAGTCATTGTTCTCCTAGAGAAGCCCTATATTTGAAGGTACAAGTTTGGTTTCCTGGTGAAGAATGTGAGTACAGATAAAGCTTTGCGGTGTGTAAGTTCTCCTTTGGTGGCTTTTGGAGTAACTCAAAGGGTCGCATCCCTCAACTCCATCAGGTAGACAAAGCGCACAACTCCTGGACCTGTTCTTTTTTGGCCATCTAAGTGGAGGCTACAATGGGTTCCTGTAGTGCTCCTGGTTGCTTTGCTTATCCAGCTCCAGAAGCCCAACCTCTTCTCTTCTAAACCCACAACTCCTGGACCTGTCCTTTTTTGGCAATAGATTTTTACTCCAAGATCTGTCCTACTTCATGACCATTTATAGCTCCTTACTCCATGATCTGTCCTACTTCATGACCATTTATAGCTCCTTACTCAATTATCTGTCCAACTTCATGACCATTTATAGCTCCATACGCCAAGATGTGTCCTACTTCATGACCATTTATAGCTCCTTACTCCATGATCTGTCCTACTTCATGACCATTTATAGCTCCTTACTCCATGATCTGTCCTACTTCATGACCATTTATAGCTCCTTACTCCATGATCTGTCCTACTTCATGACCATTTATAGCTCCTTACTCCATGATCTGTCCTACTTCATGACCATTTATAGCTCCTTACTCCATGATCTGTCCAACTTCATGACCATTTATAGCTCCATACGCCAAGATGTGTCCTACTTCATGACCATTTTGTCGGGGTTTATGAAGCAAAGCTCATAAGGATGAATCTATAGCTAGGGTTAAATTTCTAAGGCGGACATAAAACACCTTATAAAAGAGATCTCTTGAGGTAATTTAGTAGTGCAATAATAAAATCTATTAACGGTTAAAGATAAATAACAAACATTTATTATAAATACAATTATAAAAATCAATAAACCAATAAAACAAAACAATCAGGTTAAAATCATATATCCTGCACTTATCAAATTCAGCCACAAGATGGCTCACTACTAGTCAGATCAAAATCATATATCCTTATAACCAATCAATCCTAAATCGATCTAATAGACAATTTAACTTAATTGATATACCAAATTTAAAGATTAAAAATAAAATAATTATCCCCAGAACACAATGCTCCGACAAGTATAAAATTCAACCAAAGATATTTTGATAGTATAGTTCAATTACTGGACTGGAATTTAGCTCACGGGAAGATGTGTTCCAGTAAGAAATTTCACAATGCCCAGCTAATTAACTATTAATAAATGAGAACTATACTTTACCAGAATTTCTATGGTAGGTCGGTCTTCAATTATGTAAGGCCTGTGGGATATGTAGATATGATATGCAGTCACAAGGTTAGCTAGAAGCTGAGAGCTGAGAGCTTGAATGCTGGTCGCTGAGATTGGGATCTTTCTGTCGACCTCTGCTGCTGATCTCTGCTGGTGAATCCTGCTCTCTCTTGATGATCCTCCCTGCCCCTAGGAATTATCCCCATTATATTTAAATTTCTTATCTAAATCCATCCCTCTAGCAAACATGACGTCATTGGGGAATGGCTAAGTGTCCGGTGACTTGACCAATTCCATCTCCGGCCACAAGGGGTCATCGTAGGATAAGAAATGAATTTGGCACTATGTTGGAAAAATATTTAAAATCTAGGATAGGGAAATTACATATACCCATATATCCAGGTGTATGGACTTATATAAAATGTATATAGAAATACCCAAATCTATATATAAATATATATATATATATATATATATATATATACTCCCACATATCCCAGAATCGTCCTTACATAATTATTCAGCATTAACTGGAACTAAAGGAATAATTATTTGTCTTAAATGACATTCTATCGACTATAGAATTGTTATCCTGGGGGTAATTATCATGGTATATATTTAACACATTTAAAATCCTATAACATATCTATTAGTCACAAAAACATGATTTAGTAATATTATAAATCTATAATATAGATCATTCCATCTATAATAACTAACTTAAAAGTCATAACATTACACTCACATAAATTTCAACATATATATAGCTATAAAAATAGCGACTAAACCTATTTAATTGAGGCATCAATTCTTCATAAAATACAATCATTATTCCTACCCTGGGCATTAAATATGTTATCTCTATATATATATAATATATACACAAGTAAATGGTATAAATGGCATATTCTAAAGGGCGGCATTATGAATAATATTAATTTTAACTGGCAAAGCATCCCTTTCCGGGAATCCCCAAACAAGCTCAATTTTGCTGAAACATCATTCCCTTGAAATTGTGTAACCATTTCAGTCTAGAAAGGTGTTTATTTGTCTTGTAAAAGAAGAAAAAAATCTCAGGGTCTTGTCTTACAGCGGGTATTGTGAGCTTTTCCTCAGCTCAGCAAACATTTCTCCTGGAACTCCATTGTCTCAAAAATAATCCTTATGTAGAAAACTGATCCCTGTAAGCTTTCTACATGGACCACAGACATATAGTCTGGTCTTATATTGTGAGGACGACTTCTCGCCAAATAAACCCTCTGTCTGTGAAAACACAAACCTTCAAATACGCAAATATGCAGGTTTCACAACAGTGAATTCCTGACATCAGCAGAATTTAGTATGGCCTTGCATAGGCTTCTTAAGGGAAAAAAAAATATATATGTGAATAGACCCTCACTAGGCCATGGCTTCTACTAATTTTGTGTTTAAAATTATATATTAATACATATATGGATATTGAGAAATAGCCTGACCATTTATAGCTCCTTACTCCATGATCTGTCCTACTTCATAACCATTTATAGCTCCATACGCCAAGATGTGTCCTATTTCATCATCATTTAGGCTCCTTAACCCAAGGTCTGTCTTACTTCACAACCATTTATGGCTCCTTAATCGAAGATCTGTTCTACTCCATATATATACATATATAATATATATATTACCAGTGACCTATGTATAACACACACATATATATATATATATATATATATATATATATATATATATATATATATATATATATATATATATATATATGTATATTACCATTGACCTATGTATAACACACACATACACACATATATCACTATTGAAATTTGATTGATATTTGAGTGGCAGAAGGAGACTCACCATGGCGGCGCACATGACCAGGATGATGATGGCCACCACCACCACAAACGGAATGAGGTAGAAGCCAAAGTAGAAGGAATACTCCGGGATGAGGTACACGTGGGCACTGCCGAGAGAGAGAAACAGAGAATGAAAAGGAAAATACAGGATATAAGGGGAGAGAGAAAGAGAAAGAAAAGGAAATTAGAGGATATAAGGGGAGGGAGAGAGAGAAAGAAAAGGAAATTAGAGGATATATGTCTCCACCAATACCCCACCCCTAGATCACCCCTAACATGTCTCCACCTATACCCCACCCTTATATCGCCCTTAATATGTCTCCCCCTGTAACCACCCTTATATCGCACCTAATATGTTTCCCCCTATACCCCACCCTTATATCGCCCCTAACATGTCTCCCCCTATACCCCACCCTTATATCGCCCCTAACATGTCTCCCCCTATACCCCACCCTTATATCGCCCCTAACATGTCTCCCCCTATACCCCACCCTTATATCGCCCCTAACATGTCTCCCCCTATACCCCACCCTTATATCGCCCTTAATATGTCTCCCCCTGTAACCAACCCTTATATCGCACCTAATATGTTTCCCCCTATACCCCACCCCTATATAGCCCCTAATATTTCTCCACCTATACCCCACCCCTATATCGCCCCATATACGTCTCCACCTATACCCCACCTTCATACCACCCCTATATGTCTCCACCTAAACCCCACCCCTATATCGCCCCTTATATGTCTAAACCTATACCCCGCCTTTATCCTGTCCCTTATATGTCTCCACCTATACCCCACCTTTATCGGCCCCTATATGTCTCCACCTATACCCCACCCCTATATCGCCCCTTATATGTCTAAACCTATACCCCACCTTTATATCACCCCTAATATGTCTCCACCTATACCCCACCCTTATATCGCCCCTAATACGTCTCCACCTATACCCCACCCCTATATAGCCACTTATATTTCTCCACCTATACCCCACCCCTATATCGCCCCATATACGTCTCCACCTATACCCCACCTTCATACCACCCCTATATGTCTCCACCTTTATCCTGTCCCTTATATGTCTCCACTTATACCCCACCTTTATACCGCCCCTTATATGTCGCCCCCTATACCCCACCTTTATCCTGCCCCTTATATGTCGCCCCCTATACCCCACCTTTATCCTGCCCCTTATATGTCTCCACCTATACCCCACCTTTATCCTGCCCCTTATATGTCTCCACCTATACCCCACCTTTATCCTGCCCCTTATATGTCTCCACCTATACCCCACCTTTATATCGCCCCTTATATGTCACCACTTATACCCCACCTTCATCCTGCCCCTTATATGTCTCCACTTATACCCCACCTTTATCCTGCCCCTTATATGTCTCCACTTATACCCCACCTTTATCCTGCCCCTTATATGTCTCCACTTATACCCCACCTTTATCCTGCCCCTTATATGTCTCCACCTATACCCCACCTTTATATCGCCCCTTATATGTCTCCACCTATACCCCACCTTTATCCTGCCCCTTATATGTCTCCACCTATACCCCACCTTTATCCTGCCCCTTATATGTCTCCACCTATACCCCACCTTTATCCTGCCCCTTATATGTCTCCACCTATACCCCACCTTTATCCTGCCCCTTATATGTCTCCACCTATACCCCACCTTTATCCTGCCCCTTATATGTCTCCACCTATACCCCACCTTTATCCTGCCCCTTATATGTCTCCACCTATACCCCACCTTTATCCTGCCCCTTATATGTCTCCACCTATACCCCACCTTTATCCTGCCCCTTATATGTCTCCACCTGAGAAAAGGAAAAAAGGAGAGAGAGAGAGAGAGATAAAGAAAGAAAGATAAATAGAATATATATATATATAGAGAGAGAGAGAGATAAATAGAAAGAGAGATATAAATAGAAAGAGAGAGAGATATAAATAGAAAGAGAGAGATATAAATAGAGAGAGAGAGAGAGAGAGATATAAATAGAGAGAGAGAGAGAGAGATATAAATAGAGAGAGAGAGAGAGAGAGAGATATAAATAGAGAGAGAGAGAGATATAAATAGAGAGAGAGAGAGAGAGATATAAATAGAGAGAGAGAGAGAGAGATATAAATAGAGAGAGAGAGAGAGAGATATAAATAGAGAGAGAGAGAGAGAGATATAAATAGAGAGAGAGAGAGAGATATATAAATAGAGAGAGAGAGAGATATAAATAGAGAGAGAGAGAGAGAGATATAAATAGAAAGAGAGAGATATAAATAGAAAGAGAGAGATATAAATAGAGAGAGAGAGAGAGAGAGAGAGAGATAAATAGAGAGAGAGAGAGATATAAATAGAGAGAGAGAGAGAGATATAAATAGAGAGAGAGAGAGATATATAAATAGAGAGAGAGAGAGAGAGAGATAAATAGAGAGAGAGAGAGAGAGAGAGATATAAATAGAGAGAGAGAGAGAGAGATATAAATAGAAAGAGAGAGAGATATAAATAGAAAGAGAGAGATATAAATAGAAAGAGAGAGAGATATAAATAGAAAGAGAGAGAGATATAAATAGAGAGAGAGAGATATAAATAGAGAGAGAGAGAGATATAAATAGAAAGAGAGAGAGATATAAATAGAGAGAGAGAGAGAGAGAGAGATATAAATAGAGAGAGAGAGAGAGAGAGAGATATAAATAGAAAGAGAGAGAGATATAAATAGAAAGAGAGAGATATAAATAGAGAGAGAGAGAGAGGGAGGGAAGTGTAGGATTTGGAGATCGATAGAGTATAGAAACAGAGGGAGGAGCAATAAAGGAAGGGGAGGGGCAGAGGATGGCCCCGCCCCCGGGGGTGTGGCTTACTTATTAGCATAGGAGAACTGTCCGAGCAGTATGTGTCCGGCGCTCTCCCCGGTGAACACGGCCGGGATGGTGATCTGGTTGCGCAGTGACTCTAGGAGAGGGGGACACAGAGGGCACATAAATGGCGGCATTGGGGGAGGAGAGGGGGTGGAGCAATAACCGCGCCACAGCCGATGTCGGCGCCACTCACCATCGTTCCAGGCCATGCTGAGCAGCTTTTCCGATCCCACATTGTGCACGATGACGGCGTGGAAGCCGGACTGCTGCGCGTGCCACACCTGCGGGGGGAGACAACCACACGTGGTCAGGTGATAAAGAGGGAGGAGCCAACTGTTCTGGAGGCGGGGCCGAGTTTGCGGTTTCGCTCACTTTGACGTCAAAGTTGCACTCGAATCGGCTTATGACGGCGATGAAGAGGGTGCTGTTGTCGGGAGGCGGAGGCGGCGGCGGGGCGATGGGCAGGCAAGCGTTTTCCGGCATTGCCGAGACGACGTAACCCTGCGGGAAGGAGAGCGAAACGCGCGCCGACATTCAGAGGCTTAATAATTTATCACACTGCGCTATAAATAGACACAATAATAATAATAATAATGATAAACAGGGTGAGCAAAGCATGCTGGGGCTTACAATGTATCACACTGCGCTATAAATAGAAACAACAATAATAATAATAAGAGCAGCAGCAGGGTGAGAGGAGCATGCTGGGAACTCGAACACCCACACAGCGGCTCCGAACTCAATCGGTGCCGATTGGATTTAAATCGTCAACGGCGCTCACCTTCAGCCCCTCCAGCGGTAAGGGCGACCCGAACTGCGCCGGGAGATCCTCAAACACCTGCGGCTCCGAGCCATTGCGATCCGTGTACTGCGGGAAGAGACGACCGGAGATTAATCGTTTCACCGGAAATAGTCAATTAATAATTAAATAATAATAATAATTAAATAACAATAATTAATAATAAGATAATTAGTTATTAATAATAAATAATTTATAAAAAATACTAATAATTAAATAATAATAAACAAATAAAAATAATTAATACTATTAATAAATAATAATAATAGTAATAAGTAAATAATAATAAACAATAATTAATAATAAAAAGTAATAATAATTATTATTATTATTATTATTAATAATAATAATAATAATAAAATACAATAAATATTAATATAAAAATAATTAATAAATAATAATTAAATAATAAAAATAATTAATAATAATTAATAAATAATTACAGCAAAGGTCGAGGCGATCGAAATGTGATCAGGAGACAATCGCAGATGGCGAAACGATCAGACATTTAATCGGATCACAGAACAGTAAGGATCAGATGTTCAATGGTGACAATTGCAGATCAGGAAACGATCAGACATTCAATCAAACGTCACAGTTGGGGGGGGGAACGATCCAAGATTCAATCGAGAATCACAGATCAATAAACGATCAGAGGTTCAATCGAGACAATCGCAGAAGGGAAAATGATCCAAAGTTTAATCGAGAATCACAGATGGGGAAACGATCAGACGTTCAATTCAATGGATACAGTCGCAGATCAATAAACGATTAGAGGGAGGAATTGATTAGTCATTCAATCGAGACAATTACAGAAGGGGAGATGATCCAAAGTTTAATCGAGAATCACAAAATTATAATAATTTATAATTAGAACTTCAATAGAGACAATCACAGATCCATAAACGATCAGACGTTCAATCGTGACATGACAAAATGATCAGATATTAACTTGAGAAAATCACAGATGGGGAAACGATTAGACGTTGAATCAAAACAATCAAAGATTGGGAATCGATCACATGTTTCATCAAGACAATCACATGATCAGATATCTAATAGAGAACAATCACATGATCAGATATCTAATAGAGAACAATCACATGATCAGATATCTAATAGAGAACAATCACATGATCAGATATCTAATAGAGAACAATCACAGATCAGGAAACAATCTTATGTTCAATCGAGACAATCACAGACGGGGAACCAATCAGAGGTTCGATAGAGACAACTGCAGATCCGGAAACAATCAGACTTTCAGTCAAGACAGTCGCACGATCAGGTGGGGAAAAGATCTGACGTTCAATCGAGAAATTCACAGATAAATTTAGACAATCACAGATTGGGAACTAATCCAATGTTCAATTGAAAAATCACAGATAGGGAAACGATCAGACATTCAATCGAGATTGTCACAGATCAGTAGCGATCAGACATTCAATCGAGATTGTCACAGATCAGTAGCGATCAGACATTCAATCGAGATTGTCACAGATCAGTAGCGATCAGACAATCAATCGAGATTGTCACAGATCAGTAGCGATCAGACATTCAATCGAGATTGTCACAGATCAGTAGCGATCAGACATTCAATCGAGATTGTCACAGATCAGTAACGATCAGACAATCAATCGAGATTGTCACAGATCAGTAGCGATCAGACATTCAATCGAGATTGTCACAGATCAGTAACGATCAGACAATCAATCGAGATTGTCACAGATCAGCGATCAGACATTCAATCGAGATTGTCACAGATCAGTAACGATCAGACAATCAATCGAGATTGTCACAGATCAGTAGCGATCAGACATTCAATCGAGATTGTCACAGATCAGTAACGATCAGACAATCAATCGAGATTGTCACAGATCAGTAGCGATCAGACATTCAACCGTGACAATTGCAGATGGGAAAACGATCAGACGTTAATTCGAGATAATCACAGATCAGGGAAATGGTCAGACATTTAAATGAGACAATCACAGATTGGGAAACCGATTAGACGCTCAATTGAAACAATCAGACGTTCATTCGAGACAACTGCATATGGGGAAACGATCAGATGTTGAATCAAAACAATCGCAGTGGGGGAGGGAACGATCAGATCTCTAATAGAGACATTGACAGATCAGTAAATCGATCAGACATTTAATTCAGACAATCACAGGTGGGGAACTGATCCAACGTTCAATCAAGACGATCACAGATCAACAACGATCAGAAGTTCAATAGTGACAACTGCAGGTGGGGAAACGATCAGACGTCCAATCGAGACAATTGAAGAAGATGGAAATGATCAGGCGTTCAATCGAGACAACAGATCAGGAAATGGATCAGACGTTTATTCGAGACAATCGCAGAATGGGGAAACGATTATATGCTCAATAGAGACAACGACGGATCAGAAAACAATCAGACGTTTCCCAACCGCAGATGGGAAACGATCAGACATTGAATCGAAACATTTGCAGATTGATTGAACGTCTGATAGTTTCCCAAACATGTTCAATCAAGACAATCAAAGATGGGAAATCGATCCAACGTTCAATCGAGAATCACAGATCATTAAACGATCAGACGTTCAATCAAGATCACAGAACAGTAACAATCAGATGTTCAATGGTAACAATTGCAGATCGGAAAACAATCAGACGTTCAATTGAGACAATCACAGATCAGGAAACGATCAGACATTGAATCGAAACAATCGCAGATTGGGAAATGATCAGACGTATAATCAAGACAATAACAGAAGGGGGAAATGATTAGATGTTTAATGGAGACAATCGCAGATGGAGAAATGTGACAACATTCAACCCAATCAACCACAGATCAGTAAATCGATCAGACGTTCAATTTCGACCATCACAGGCGGGGGAACTGATCCAACGTTCAATCGAGAATCACAGATCAGTAACGATCAGACGTTCGATAGTGACAATTGCACATGGGAAAACGATCAGACGTCAGCTCGAGACGATCATAGATGAAGGAAGTGGTCAGACATTCAATTGAGACAATCACAGATCGGGAGAGGATCAGACGTTCAATCGACACCACGACAGAAAGGGGGGAAAACGATCAGACTTTTAATGGAGACAATGACAGGTTAGGAAATGTGACAACATTCATCCCAATCAACCGCAGATCAGTAAATCGATCAGACGTTCAATTTAGACCATCACAGGCGGGGGAACTGATCCAACGTTCAATCGAGAATCACAGAACAATAACGATCAGACGTTTAATCAAAATCACAGATCGGTAGTGATTAGATGTTCAATGGTGATCGGAAAATAATCAGACATTCAATCAAACGTCACAGATCTGGAAACGATCAGGCGTTTGAGACGATCGAACAGGAGGGAACCGATCAGGCATTCAATCGAGACTACAGATCAGGAAACAATCAGACGTTCATTCGAGACACCTGCATATGGGGAAACGATCAGACGTTCAATCGAAGAATTGCAGATCGGGAATCGATCGGACATTTAATCGAGACAATTGCAGAATGGAGAAACGATTATATGTTCAATAGAGACAACGACGGATCAGAAAACAATCAGACATTTAATCGAGAAACCTGTATATGGGGAAACGATTAGACGTCAAATCGAATCAATCAAAGACTGGGAACTGATCAGATGTTTAGTATAATCAACTTTATTGGTTTCAAAAAGCATAACAAGGGGTGGGGGGGATACAGAAAGGAAGAGGAAGGGGGAGGGGGAGGCATAACATTTACATTGTGTTGTAAATAAGTTCCCAGGAGCAGCCATTTACTAAAAGTGTACATTTGTTAAGAGCTCATACCATGAGGCAAACAATTATACCACCTTAAGCCTATGGCGGGGCACAGGACCCTCGCCGAGACTCTTAGGCAGAAAATGCATCAGCGTTGCAAGCACCAGCAGGGACAAAATCCTTAGGCTCACTTCCGGATGTGGGGAGCGGAAGGTACCTGATGAGGTATGAACCTGGTATCAAGCTTAGCTAAATGTCGGTTAAACTTCGAGGAAGGTTCAGGGTATAGAGAGGAGGTGAGTGAGAGGAGGAGAGAAGGAAGGAGAAGGAAAGGGGAGAAAAAAAAAAAAAAAAAAGGGGGGGGGTAGAGGGGTATCATGGAAGCTTGGGGGGTCCAGACCTTCATCATCCGACATCGCCTGAAGAATGAGGAGCATGTCATATTGGTGCTTAGGTGGATGAATGATGAATGCACCGAACTATCAATTTGTTTAAAGTAGGGAAGGGAGTCGGGAGTCCCGGTAGATAATCCAGCCCGACCAAGACCGCAGGTATAGTTCATTGGTATCTTTCATGTCTGAGGTCAGTTCCTCCATGCGACGAATTGATTCTAACTCCTGTACCCACTCCATCAGTGTGGGCACATCCTGCGACTTCCAATGCCTGGGAATGATTGCTCTCATGGCTGAAATAAAGTGTCGTAAAACTCCTCGCTTAAGAGCAGACAGGGGACCAGGGATGAGAGACAGGAGGGCCACCTGTGGCGTGTTGTTTATCCTATCGCCAGACACTTGCTGATAGATAGTTAGGATAAGTTCCCACAGAGCATTAATCGCAGGACATTCCCACCAAATGTGGGTCATGTTGCCCGTTGCTGTCAAACATCTCCAACACCTGTCAGACTGGGAGGGTGCAAATCGGTTGATATCCACTGGGCATCTATACCACCTAGAAAGAACCTTGTAGTTTCGTTCCTGTGTGGTACAGGCTGCGGACATGCCATGGGTGCAAGCATAAATTTTGGCAAGGTCAGTCTCAGAGATCTGGACCCCGAGCTCCCTTTCCCACCTCTTGACAAACAGAGGAGGGGAGGTCTGGCCCAGCCTGTTAAGAAGTGAGTAAAATATTGATATCATGTGTGTAGGGGGAGGTGATTGGGTGACTAAGGCCTCAAACTCTGTTAGGGGAAGTTGAGAGGTTACCAGAAGATTATTTGTTGTGACGAAGGCCCTAAGCTGTCTATGCAAGAGCCAGGAGATGCGGCTACCTCTTGCCTCCCTTTGGAGATCCTCCAACGAGGGAATTCTCCCTGATTTCAATATATGACCCATTGTGACATTGGAGGAGGCTTCCCATGAGAGGAAACTGTCAGAAAGCATCCCCGGTTCAAAGGCAGGGTTACCAAATAAGGGGGTGAGGGGGCCAGGACGGTGAGCTAATTCGTACTTGTCTACAAGGGGGTCCCATATGTCCAGAAAATGTTGTGCAAGGAAGGGGGTAGTAGCCCTCTGGGATTTGGAAAGTTGGGCAGCCCACGCAACTGATACTAAATTGAACGGGGAAAGGGCCTTCTCAAGCTGGACCCATAACTTATCGTTGCTTCTGTGGGCCCAGTCTACTACCCGCTGAAGAATAGCGGCCATATGGTACCGTTTTAAGTCAGGAAGACCTGCGCCCCCCTCTGATTTACTCCTGGATAGGGTAGAGAGGCGGATTCTTGGCCTGGTAACCCCCCATACAAATTTAGAGAAAGCAGCCTGAAGTTTGCGAAAGAAGCCACTAGGAAGCTTTATGGGGGCTGTCTGGAAGAGGTAGAGGAACTTTGGCAGGATGTCCATCTTTAAGATATTAATTCTGCCGAACCATGAGAATGGTTTTGTTGTATATTTGTCCAGGTCGCTCTGTATCTTAGTAACAAGGGGTTTATAATTCAATTCATATATTGTAGACAAGTCACTAGGAATCTGGATACCCAGGTATTTGATGGCATGGGGTTGCCATTTAAAGGGAAAGTTAAGTTCTAATTGTTTGACTTCTCTTGGGGGCAAAGAGAGGTTGAGGGCCTCTGACTTAGAATGGTTGATTTTGAAGTTGCTTACACGACTGAACCGATTGAATTCTGCCAGTATAGATGGGAACGATGTTAGAGGTGAGGTTAAATGTAGCAGCAGATCATCCGCAAACAGCGATGCTTTGTGCTGACGATCTGCCACCTGTATTCCTTTTATACTGGGGTTGTTCCTAATGGCAACAGCCAAATGTTCCATAGTGATGACATAGAGGAGAGGAGACAAGGGACAGCCCTGACGTGTGCCGTTACTGATTGGGAACGAAGCGGAAAGGAGCCCATTGGCCCTGACCTTTGCTGTTGGGTTGGTATAGAGGGCAAGAATTTTGGAGAGGAGGTTCGGGCCAACACCAATTTGTTGGAGTGATGCTTTCATGAACGCCCAGTTGACCCTATCAAATGCCTTCTCTGCATCACAAGAGAGAAGGCAGGCCGGGGTCTTTGTTAGGGTGATATGTGAGATTAAATTGAATAATTTGTTAGTGTTGTCCCTGGCCTCCCTCCCTGGGACAAACCCCACCTGGTCCAAATGTATCAAATCAGGTAACAGAGGTTGAAGTCTCAAAGAGATGATCTTGGCATAAATTTTAAGATCAACGTTAATTAAGGAGATGGGCCTGTAGCTGCTACAGAGGGATGCGTCTTTGCCTGGTTTGGGGATCACTGATATGGTTGCTTCTAAGGACTGTTTCGGAAAGGGGCATTCTTCATTTATTGCGTTGAAAGTTTTCGTTAGGAAAGGAATCAATTTTGGTCCAAAATGTTTATAGAATTTAGGGGAGTAGCCATCTGGGCCAGGACACTTGCCGGACGGCGTGTCTTTGATTGCCCGGGCTATTTCTTGCTCAGAGAAAGGCATTTCCAAATTCGTGGATTCTGGCCCTGGTATAGTAGGGAGGGGGGTGGCGGCTATATAGTCAGATATTTCCTCCGTGGCCCCCGGGAGGCTAGTAGAAAATTGAGAGCCCTGCAGGTTATAAAGTGATGTGTAGAAATCTCTGAAGGTATCCGCAATGTCGGATGGGGTCTGAGCTATTGTGCCATCGTGTCGCTGGAGACTAGGGATGTGCGTTATCATTGATCTAGGGTGTAGAGATCTCGCCAATAGACGGCCACACTTATTGGCAGACTCGTAAAGACGGGCCTTGCCTCTGTCCCTGTATCTCAAATAGGATTGGTCGTACAGTTTCTGAAGCTTTTCTCTGGCTCTCGTCAGGTCTAGTAACGTTGTGTTTGTCTGGTTGGCTTTATGGTCAGCTTCTAGGCTCCGAATCAGCTGCAAGGTCTGCTTCACTAGTGAGGCACGTTCTCTTTTCAGCCTAGATCCATGCTTAATGAGCTCCCCCCTAATGACACACTTCAGTGCCTCCCATTGGTAAGGCAAGGGAGTATTGTCCCCTTTGTGGTCATTGAAAAAGTGCTCTATTGCTGTTTCAATAGCCGAGGAGCAGACCGCATCGCCGAGCAGGTTGTCATTGAGTCGCCAAGACCAACAGGACGGGGATAGACCCGGGAGCTGAATCGACACAAATATTGGAGCGTGATCTGACCACACTATCGAGCCAATCCATGCACTTGGATCCCAATCCAGAGCATGATGGCTCATCGGGAGATAGTCTATCCTGCTGTACGAATTGGCAGCATGGGAATAAAAGGAGTAATCTTTTTTGGAACCATGCAGTGCTCTCCAGGTGTCTACCAGCTGAAGGCCCAACAGAGCTTTTTTCAGCTGCTTAATTTTGCTCAGCGGCACAGCCGATCTCCCGGAGGAGGTGTCAAGGGAGGGATTAAGCGGGATGTTGAGGTCTCCCCCCAGAAGCAGAATTCCCTCTGTAAAATCCCCAAGTAGTCGAAGTACCTTAGTACAGAAGTTGACCTGGTCAGAGTTGGGGGCGTAGATGTTCGCCACTGTATAAGTTCTGGTAAAGAGTTTGATTTTAAGGAAGAGAAACCTACCTTGAGGGTCAACCTTTGATTCAATAATTTTGTGGGGGAGAGATTTATGAAGGGCAATTGAGACCCCCTTTGATTTGCCTATGGGGTTGGGGCAGTGATGCCATGAAGGGAAGTATTTGTCGCGAATCTTAGGAATGTGGTTAGATTTGAAATGGGTCTCTTGAAAGAGAGCAATTTTAACCCTTTGCTTATGGAGGTTGTAAAGAATTTTAGACCGTTTCTCCGGTATGTTAAATCCCTTAACATTAAAGGAGCATACTGTCAGGTCTGCCATTGGAGGACTCGCACGTGGACCCCCTAATGTAACAGAAAAAGGGAAGTTAGGAGAGGGGGCAGAAGAAAAAAAAAAGAGGCAAGGGGGAGGCTGGGAGGAGGAGGTAAGAAATTGGGAAACAGCAAGGAGAGACGGTAAGGGGAGTGCGGTCTAGGGGTGCAAGTGAGGGGTTGTAGAAAGTGGGTGACAGAAAAGAAAAGAAAAAAAAAAAAAAAACGTTTGAACAAATCCTATGCGTAACTAATTACACTCTTCACTCAACCAATAACGGGTGTAGAAGAGGGGCCTATGTCGGGGGAGTGGAGTGCTATAGCCAGAGAGAAAGAGATGCGCTTTCCTTATGGCTATAATCTGATGGCCACCCGGAGCCGAGCCGTGAGAACAACAACAGCAGATATGCCCGCCAGCCGCGGCCCTAGCCAAGAGCAGGAGGCCCCAAGCATCAAACACCGAGCCAACAAAACCACAGTCCCCAGCCAGGCACCGGGGAGCGGGTAAACGGGTCAGAACCCGAATCGAGCATATAGAACAGAGCATTAACATAACTATCAGTTAAACAAACATGAGTCGTAACCAACATGAGCTATAACCAACGTGGGGGAGGGGGCCAGAAAGCTCCAGACATCTCAGAGATAAAGAATAACGTTTATAACTGCAACAATTACCAAACCATATAGGCCCAGCCGAATAGGCCCACCAGGGACAGCATCCAAAAAACTGGGCTGCTCCCAAGCGAGGCCCAGCCGGCCAGGCGCCGGCCGCGTCAGGGCCAGACCCCGCCGCCGCCAGCGCCGACCAAGCAAAATATATATATATGGCGCCCACGTAGGCCAAGGCCGACCCCGGAAGGCTGGTCAGCACCTTCGGCCCACCTGGGCGCCCACACGGCGTCAGCAGATATTGCGAGGCCCTCCTCTGGGAGGCTGCTCGCACGTGTTTAGCGCTGCAGTGGGGTCGACAGACCGCAGGGCCCCGCCCCCCCACGTGACATCCCCAGCCCGGAAATAAGTAACCCGACCCGACCGGTGACCAGAGCACTGCCAGTAGCACCGGGCTGGCTGACCGAGTCAGACCGGGCGCCAGCCAGGCCAGGCAAGCAACACAGGCCAGCAATAGAGTTCAAGTGTCAATGGCTCCAATGGCTGGGTGCCACATGTCAGGGGCAGGAGACAAACATGAGGGGGCGCACCGCCCCCATCAGAGGCAGGCATATTTATGGAGCAGGGGACAAAGGGACTCGGGCCTGTCGGAGGTCAGATTGGTTTGGGAACTCAGATCCGTCTGTCCGGGTTCTGGCGCCTTCTTCTTCCATTGTCGGGCCTGCGGGGTCGCTGATCGCCTTGCCCCCAGGCCGGGGGCGCCCCATCGTTGATCCCAAGGTCTGGAGAGAGCCAGTCCTCTATGGGGATAGCAGGAGCATCCAGGAAGTCGAAAAGGCCCGTCAGCTGGGAGGGGGACCGTAGGATAAAGGTGCGGCCCCCTCTTGCAACTATTAGGTGAAATGGGTGCCCCCATCTGTAGGTAGCTCCCACCGTTTTAATGATCTCCAGTAGGGGTTTGAGGGTCCGTCGCATTCGAAGGGTGCGCCTCGCCAGGTCCGGTAGAAGCATGACTGATGAGCCGCGGTAGGAAGAGGGGCCCCTCTCCCATGCCCTCCTTAGGATCTCTTCTTTAACTTTATAATAATGAATCCGACAGATAACATCCCGAGGCCTGGACGGGCCCGCCGGCCGCGGTCCAGGCGCCCTGTGGATCCTGTCGATTTCGATATGCTCGCCCAGGGGCCGACCCAGCAGTTCATTGAAGATAGCAGTAGCGGTCTCCCCCAGATTGCTATTCTCAGGAGACTCGGGGAGGCCCCGGAGTCGGATGTTGTTACGCCTTCCCCTGTTCTCCATATCATCCATGTGAAGTATTGTTCTTATGATATGCTGCGTCGATGCGGCTTGGGCTGTCTCCAAAGCAAGTTTCCCTCTTTCCAGAGCCTCCAAGCGTTGGTCTGTGGAGATTTGGGTTTGCTCCAGGACCTGGACTCTGTCTGCAACCTCTGAAACAGATTTTGTGACTTCTTCTATCTCTCGTCTGAACAATGTTTCCATCCTATTGGTGTAGTTCTCGAAATCCTTTCTAGAAGGTAGGAATCGTAGCAGGACATCAAGGTTATATTGCGCAGAGGGGATTGGCTCCGGGGTTGGTGGCCCCTCCGAAGCTGAGGGGCTGGGCCAGGTTGGTTGGGAGACTCCCAGTTGCGGGCCGGCCCGAGTGGATCCCACATTTATATTTGGAGAAGCACTCCGTAGGGGTGCGACGTCGCTGCCACCATGCCACGCAGAGGGCCGCAGGGCACAGGTCCCCGGGGGTGGGGCATCCCGTAGGGCGCCAGCATCCAGCTCAGTGGATAGCGGGTAGGCCTGGCGAAGGCCTCCCTCCGCGATGGCCCAAGCATCTCCGCCGCCGCCTCCAGGCACGGTGCAGGCGAACGCCTGATCACATGGAGGGTAAGTCATTTGGTGCTGTCGTGGGGAGAGGTGCAGATGCACTCCTGGCAGTAGAGGGGGTGGCCCCCCGCCGGGGACCCCCACTCCGGGGGATGTCTCAGGGGAGTGCGGATGACCCAGGCTGTGCATGTGGCTCTTTTGGGGTGGTTCCAGGGCTGGCTGCAGCAAGGTCACATTATTCTTAGTGTTAGTGTTAGCGGGGCCCCCTACAGGTTCCGTGGGGCTCTGTAACAGGGGAGGCAGCACCTCCATCTGAGTAGAAGACCATCCCCCTCTGGGGTCTATTTGGCTGTGAGGGGAAGGTGTGCCCGGATGGGTGGGCATAGCCAAGCCAGGAGACCCACTGAGGCCTACTCCTCTTTCGGGTTCCGGGGAAGCAGGGGGAGAAGAGGCCATCTGCGATCCAGGTGAAGGGTGCCAGCCCTGGACCTCCTCCATGGATGGGGCAGGCGAAGGGGTTGTTTCACCCCGCAGCCCCACCTGATCAGCTCGGCTGGGCTGCAAGGTCCGTGCTTCACCCACCGATCCCCCACCGCTCATTTCCGGGCGGCGGCCCGCACTCACCACTGTCTGCCAGTCCGCTCTAGGCACATTAAACTCCGCGGTGGATTGCTGACATGCAGGGGAGCTTCCTCCACGCTCCTCATCTGGCTCCCGCCCTGCTGCGGCCACAGCCGACACCGCGCTCGGGCGGCTCCTCCGCCGCTCACCCGCGCCCCTCCTCTCTCTCTCCGCCGACAGCTCATCTTCACTCCCGCGCCCGGGCATCGGGGCGGGAGCCGCAGCAGCCGAACAGCCATCCTGCCGACTCTCCCGATCCGCCGCCATGATGCCGCCTGCCTCCTCTGACGGCGCAGGGATCACAGGTGAGGTCCGCCGCTCCATCCCGCCACTGCCTGAATCCTGGGGAGCAGTCCGTCCACCCGCTCGGCCAGCCGCCCTCTCCATGTCGCCGTCATCATCCTGGCCCGTGCCCCCTCGGCCCTCCGCCATGACAGGGCCCCGGCCTTTCTTGCCCAAGGAACCGCTGGGGTGGAAAAAATTTTGTATTCTGGCAGTGCGGGAACCACCAGCAGTCGCCCGAGTCTTTCGCCTCTTCGACATCGAAGTTTCTTGCTCCGGTGACCTCAGTTTAAGGGTAATCTGTAAAGTTAGGCGCAGAGCTCTCTAGTAAGCGTCTTCACGCGGCCATAGTCAAGCCACGCCCCCCCTGATCAGATGTTTAATAGAGACAATGACAGATCAGGAAACAATCAAACGTTCAAAAGTGACAATCGCACACGGGGAAACGATCCAACGTTCAATCGAAACAATCACAGATCAATAGACGATCGTTCAATCAAGACAACCGCAGATGGGGGAAACAATCCGGTGTTCAATCGAAAACAATCGCAGAAGGGAAAATGATCCAAAGTTTAATCGAGAATCACAGATGGGAAACGATCAGAACGTTCAAAATAATGGAGATAATCACAGATCAGGAAACAATCAGATGTTCAATCGAAACAATCACAGATTGCATTAAATTTAGACAATCACAGATGGGGAATCGATCCAACGTTCAATTGAGATGATCACAGATCAATAAACGATCAATCGAGACAATTGCAGATGGGGAAACAATCACATGTTCATTCGAGACAATGACAGATCAATAAACGATCAGACGTTCAATGGTGACAATTACAGATCGGGAAACGATCAGACGTTCAATCAAACATGTTCAGGCAAAGATGGGAAATCGATGCAAACGTTCAATCGAGAATCACAGACCAGGAAACAATCAGACATTAACGCGAGCCAATCACAGATGGGGAAATGGTCACATGTTCATTCACAACAATGACAGATCAGGCAACAATCAACCTTTCAATCGAGACAGATCAGTAAAGATCAGACAATCAATTGATACAATCACAGAGCGGGAACCAATCAGACTTCAATTTAGACAATAATAAATGGGGAACTGATCCAACGTTCAATCGAGACAATCCCAGATCAATAACGATCAGACGTTCAATCGAGACAATCCCAGATCAATAACGATCAGACGTTTAATCGAGACAATCCCAGATCAATAACGATCAGACGTTTAATCGAGACAAATCCCAGATCAATAACGATCAGACGTTTAATCGAGACAATCACAGATCAATAACGATCAGACGTTTAACTGATACAATCACAGATCAATAAAGATCAGACATTTAATTGATACAACCACAGATCAATAACGATCAGACGTTTAATTGATACAATCACAGATCAATAAAGATCAGACGTTTAATTGATACAATCACAGATCAATAAAGATCAGAAGTTTAACTGATACAATCACAGATCAATAAAGATCAGACGTTATAACTGATACAATCACAGATCAATAACGATCAGACGTTTAATCGAGACAATCACAGATCAATATCGATCAGACCGTTTAACTGATACAATCACAGATCAATATCGATCAGACGTTTAACTGATACAATCACAGATCAATAACGATCAGACGTTTAGCTGATACAATCACAGTTCAATATCGATCAGACGTTTAACTGATACAATCACAGATCAATAACGATCAGACGTTTAATTGATACAATCACAGATCAATAACGATCAGACGTTTAACTATCGATCAGACGTTTAACTGATACAATCACAGATCAATAACGATCAGACGTTTAATTGATACAATCACAGATCAATAACGATCAGACGTTTAACTGATACAATCACAGATCAATATCGATCAGACGTTTAACTGATACAATCACAGATCAATAACGATCAGACGTTTAGCTGATACAATCACAGTTCAATATCGATCAGACGTTTAACTGATACAATCACAGATCAATAAAGATCAGACGTTTAATTGATACAATCACAGATCAATAACGATCAGACGTTTAACTGATACAATCACAGATCAATAACGATCAGACGTTTTACTGATACAATCACAGATCAATAACGACCAGACGTTTAACTGATACAATCACAGATCAATAACGATCAGACGTTTTACTGATACAATCACAGATCAATAACGATCAGACGTTTAACTGATACAATCACAGATCAATAACGATCAGACGTTTTACTGATACAATCACAGATCAATAACGACCAGACGTTTTACTGATACAATCACAGATCAATAAAGATCAGACGTTTAACTGATACAATCACAGATCAATAAAGATCAGACGTTTAATTGATACAATCACAGATCAATAACGATCAGACGTTTAATTGATGCAATCACAGATCAATAACGATCAGACATTTAATTGATACAACCACAGATCAATAAAGATCAGACGTTTAATTGATACAATCACAGATCAATAAAGATCAGACGTTTAATTGATACAATCACAGATCAATAACGATCAGACGTTTAATTGATGCAATCACAGATCAATAAAGAT
>CM051238.1:459072647-459081125 GCA_027917425.1 Gastrophryne carolinensis
CTATTACAGAGCGCCTCAGTCGCTGTGGTAACATTGCCGGCATTGATGAATGTGATGTGTGAGTCGCTATTACAGAGCGCCTCAGTCGCTGTGGTAACATGGCCGGCATTGATGAATGTGATGTGTGAGTCGCTATTACAGAGCGCCTCAGTCGCTGTAGTAACATGGCCGGCATTGATGAATTTGATGTGTGAGTTGCTATTACAGAGCGCCTCAGTCGCTGTGGTAACATGGCTGGCATTGATGAATGTGATGTGTGAGTCGCTATTACAGAGCGCCTCAGTCGCTGTAGTAACATGGCCGACATTGATGAATTTGATGTGTGAGTCGCTATTACAGAGCGCCTCAGTCGCTGTAGTAACATTGCCGGCATTGATGAATGTGATGTGTGAGTCGCTATTACAGAGCGCCTCAGTCGCTGTAGTAACATGGCCGACATTGATGAATTTGATGTGTGAGTCGCTATTACAGAGCGCCTCAGTCGCTGTAGTAACATTGCCGGCATTGATGAATGTGATGTGTGAGTCGCTATTACAGAGCGCCTCAGTCGCTGTGGTAACATGGCCGGCATTGATAAATGTGATGTGTGAGTCGCTATTACAGAGCCCCTCAGTCGCTGTAGTAACATGGCCGGCATTGATGAATTTGATGTGTGAGTCGCTATTACAGAGCGCCTCAGTCGCTGTAGTAACATTGCTGGCATTGATGAATATGATGTGTGAGTCGCTATTACAGAGCGCCTCAGTCGCTGTGGTAACATGGCCGGCATTGATGAATGTGATGTGTGAGTCGCTATTACAGAGCGCCTCAGTCGCTGTGGTAACATGGCCGGCATTGATGAATGTGATGTGTGAGTCGCTATTACAGAGCGCCTCAGTCGCTGGCCGGCATTGATGAATGTGATGTGTAAGTCGCTATTACAGAGCGCCGCAGTCGCTGTAGTAACATGGCCGGCATTGATGAATGTGATGTGTGAGTCGCTATTACAGAGCGCCTCAGTCGCTGTGGTAACATGGCCGGCATTGATGAATGTTATGTGTGAGTCGCTATTACAGAGCGCCTCAGTCGCTGTGGTAACATGGCCGGCATTGATGAATGTGATGTGTGAGTCGCTATTACAGAGCGCGTCAGTCGCTGGCCGGCATTGATGAATGTGATGTGTAAGTCGCTATTACAGAGCGCCGCAGTCGCTGTAGTAACATGGCCGGCATTGATGAATGTGATGTGTGAGTCGCTATTACAGAGCGCCTCAGTCGCTGTGGTAACATGGCCGGCATTGATGAATGTGATGTGTGAGTCGCTATTACAGAGCGCCTCAGTCGCTGTGGTAACATGGCCGGCATTGATGAATGTGATGTGTGAGTCGCTATTACAGAGCGCCTCAGTCGCTGGCCGGCATTGATGAATGTGATGTGTAAGTCGCTATTACAGAGCGCCGCAGTCGCTGTAGTAACATGGCCGGCATTGATGAATGTGATGTGTGAGTCGCTATTACAGAGCGCAGCAGTCGCTGTGGTAACATGGCCGGCATTGATGAATTTGATGTGTGAGTCGCTATTACAGAGCGCCTCAGTCGCTGTGGTAACATGGCCGGCATTGATGAATGTGATGTGTGAGTCGCTATTACAGAGCGCCTCAGTCGCAGTAGTAACATGGCCGGCATTGATGAATTTGATGTGTGAGTCGCTATTACAGAGCGCCTCAGTCGCTGTAGTAACATTGCTGGCATTGATGAATTTGATGTGTGAGTCGCTATTACAGAGCGCCTCAGTCGCTGTAGTAACATTGCCGGCATTGATGAATTTGATGTGTGAGTCGCTATTACAGAGCGCCTCAGTCGCTGTAGTAACATTGCTGGCATTGATGAATTTGATGTGTGAGTCGCTATTACAGAGCGCCTCAGTCGCTGTAGTAACATTGCTGGCATTGATGAATATGATGTGTGAGTCGCTAGTACAGAGCGCCTCAGTCGCTGTGGTAACATGGCCGGCATTGATGAATGTGATGTGTGAGTCGCTATTACAGAGCGCAGCAGTCGCTGTGGTAACATGGCCGGCATTGATGAATGTGATGTGTGAGTCGCTATTACAGAGCGCCTCAGTCGCTGTGGTAACATGGCCGGCATTGATGAATGTGATGTGTGAGTCGCTATTACAGAGCGCCTCAGTCGCTGTGGTAACATGGCCGGCATTGATGAATTTGATGTGTGAGTCGCTATTACAGAGCGCCTCAGTCGCTGTGGTAACATTGCCGGCATTGATGAATGTGATGTGTGAGTCGCTATTACAGAGCGCCTCAGTCGCTGTGGTAACATGGCCGGCATTGATGAATGTGATGTGTGAGTCGCTATTACAGAGCGCCTCAGTCGCTGTAGTAACATGGCCGGCATTGATGAATTTGATGTGTGAGTTGCTATTACAGAGCGCCTCAGTCGCTGTGGTAACATGGCTGGCATTGATGAATGTGATGTGTGAGTCGCTATTACAGAGCGCCTCAGTCGCTGTAGTAACATGGCCGACATTGATGAATTTGATGTGTGAGTCGCTATTACAGAGCGCCTCAGTCGCTGTAGTAACATTGCCGGCATTGATGAATGTGATGTGTGAGTCGCTATTACAGAGCGCCTCAGTCGCTGTAGTAACATGGCCGACATTGATGAATTTGATGTGTGAGTCGCTATTACAGAGCGCCTCAGTCGCTGTAGTAACATTGCCGGCATTGATGAATGTGATGTGTGAGTCGCTATTACAGAGCGCCTCAGTCGCTGTGGTAACATGGCCGGCATTGATAAATGTGATGTGTGAGTCGCTATTACAGAGCCCCTCAGTCGCTGTAGTAACATGGCCGGCATTGATGAATGTGATGTGTGAGTCGCTATTACAGAGCGCCTCACTCGCTGTAGTAACATTGCTGGCATTGATGAATTTGATGTGTGAGTCGCTATTACAGAGCGCCTCAGTCGCTGTAGTAACATTGCTGGCATTGATGAATATGATGTGTGAGTCGCTATTACAGAGCGCCTCAGTCGCTGTGGTAACATGGCCGGCATTGATGAATGTGATGTGTGAGTCGCTATTACAGAGCGCCTCAGTCGCTGTGGTAACATGGCCGGCATTGATGAATGTGATGTGTGAGTCGCTATTACAGAGCGCCTCAGTCGCTGGCCGGCATTGATGAATGTGATGTGTAAGTCGCTATTACAGAGCGCCGCAGTCGCTCTAGTAACATGGCCGGCATTGATGAATGTGATGTGTGAGTCGCTATTACAGAGCGCCTCAGTCGCTGTGGTAACATGGCCGGCATTGATGAATGTTATGTGTGAGTCGCTATTACAGAGCGCCTCAGTCGCTGTGGTAACATGGCCGGCATTGATGAATGTGATGTGTGAGTCGCTATTACAGAGCGCGTCAGTCGCTGGCCGGCATTGATGAATGTGATGTGTAAGTCGCTATTACAGAGCGCCGCAGTCGCTGTAGTAACATGGCCGGCATTGATGAATGTGATGTGTGAGTCGCTATTACAGAGCGCCTCAGTCGCTGTGGTAACATGGCCGGCATTGATGAATGTGATGTGTGAGTCGCTATTACAGAGCGCCTCAGTCGCTGTGGTAACATGGCCGGCATTGATGAATGTGATGTGTGAGTCGCTATTACAGAGCGCCTCAGTCGCTGGCCGGCATTGATGAATGTGATGTGTAAGTCGCTATTACAGAGCGCCGCAGTCGCTGTAGTAACATGGCCGGCATTGATGAATGTGATGTGTGAGTCGCTATTACAGAGCGCAGCAGTCGCTGTGGTAACATGGCCGGCATTGATAAATGTGATGTGTGAGTCGCTATTACAGAGCGCCGCAGTCGCTGTAGTAACATGGCCGGCATTGATGAATGTGATGTGTGAGTCGCTATTACAGAGCGCCGCAGTCGCTGTGGTAACATTGCCGGCATTGATGAATGTGATGTTTGAGTCGCTATTACAGAGCGCCTCAGTCGCTGTAGTAACATGGCCGACATTGATGAATGTGATGTGTGAGTCGCTATTACAGAGCCCCTCAGTCGCTGTAGTAACATTGCCGGCATTGATGAATGTGATGTGTGAGTCGCTATTACAGAGCGCCTCAGTCGCTGTGGTAACATGGCCGGCATTGATGAATTTGATGTGTGAGTCGCTATTACAGAGCGCCTCAGTCGCTGTGGTAACATGGCCGGCATTGATGAATGTGATGTGTGAGTCGCTATTACAGAGCGCCTCAGTCGCTGTAGTAACATGGCCGGCATTGATGAATTTGATGTGTGAGTTGCTATTACAGAGCGCCTCAGTCGCTGTGGTAACATGGCCGGCATTGATGAATGTGATGTGTGAGTCGCTATTACAGAGCGCCTCAGTCGCTGTAGTAACATGGCCGGCATTGATGAATGTGATGTGTGAGTCGCTATTACAGAGCGCCTCAGTCGCTGTAGTAACATGGCCGGCATTGATGAATGTGATGTGTGAGTCGCTATTACAGAGCGCCTCAGTCGCTGTGGTAACATGGCCGGCATTGATGAATGTGATGTGTGAGTCGCTATTACAGAGCGCCTCAGTCGCTGTGGTAACATGGCCGGCATTGATGAATGTGATGTGTGAGTCGCTATTACAGAGCGCCTCAGTCGCTGTGGTAACATGGCCGGCATTGATGAATGTGATGTGTGAGTCGCTATTACAGAGCGCCTCAGTCGCTGTGGTAACATGGCCGGCATTGATGAATGTGATGTGTGAGTCGCTATTACAGAGCGCCTCAGTCGCTGTGGTAACATGGCCGGCATTGATGAATGTGATGTGTGAGTCGCTATTACAGAGCGCCTCAGTCGCTGTAGTAACATGGCCGGCATTGATGAATGTGATGTGTGAGTCGCTATTACAGAGCGCATCAGTCGCTGTAGTAACATGGCCGACATTGATGAATGTGATGTGTGAGTCGCTATTACAGAGCGCCTCAGTCGCTGTAGTAACATGGCCGGCATTGATGAATGTGATGTGTGAGTCGCTATTACAGAGCGCCTCAGTCGCTGTGGTAACATGGCCGGCATTGATGAATGTGATGTGTGAGTCGCTATTACAGAGCGCCTCAGTCGCTGTAGTAACATGGCCGGCATTGATGAATGTGATGTGTGAGTCGCTATTACAGAGCGCCTCAGTCGCTGTGGTAACATGGCCGGCATTGATGAATGTGATGTGTGAGTCGCTATTACAGAGCGCCTCAGTCGCTGTGGTAACATGGCCGGCATTGATGAATGTGATGTGTGAGTCGCTATTACAGAGCGCCTCAGTCGCTGTGGTAACATGGCCGGCATTGATGAATGTGATGTGTGAGTCGCTATTACAGAGCGCCTCAGTCGCTGTGGTAACATGGCCGGCATTGATGAATGTGATGTGTGAGTCGCTATTACAGAGCGCCTCAGTCGCTGTAGTAACATGGCCGGCATTGATGAATGTGATGTGTGAGTCGCTATTACAGAGCGCATCAGTCGCTGTAGTAACATGGCCGACATTGATGAATGTGATGTGTGAGTCGCTATTACAGAGCGCCTCAGTCGCTGTGGTAACATGGCCGGCATTGATGAATGTGATGTGTGAGTCGCTATTACAGAGCGCCTCAGTCGCTGTAGTAACATTGCTGGCATTGATGAATGTGATGTGTGAGTCGCTATTACAGAGCGCCTCAGTCGCTGTGGTAACATGGCCGGCATTGATGAATGTGATGTGTGAGTCGCTATTACAGAGCCCCTCAGTCGCTGTGGTAACATGGCCGGCATTGATGAATGTGATGTGTGAGTCGCTATTACAGAGCGCCTCAGTCGCTGTAGTAACATGGCCGGCATTGATGAATGTGATGTGTGAGTCGCTATTACAGAGCGCCTCAGTCGCTGTGGTAACATGGCCGGCATTGATGAATGTGATGTGTGAGTCGCTATTACAGAGCGCCTCAGTCGCTGTGGTAACATGGCCGGCATTGATGAATGTGATGTGTGAGTCGCTATTACAGAGCGCCTCAGTCGCTGTGGTAACATGGCCGGCATTGATGAATGTGATGTGTGAGTCGCTATTACAGAGCGCCTCAGTCGCTGTGGTAACATGGCCGGCATTGATGAATGTGATGTGTGAGTCGCTATTACAGAGCGCCTCAGTCGCTGTAGTAACATGGCCGGCATTGATGAATGTGATGTGTGAGTCGCTATTACAGAGCGCATCAGTCGCTGTAGTAACATGGCCGACATTGATGAATGTGATGTGTGAGTCGCTATTACAGAGCGCCTCAGTCGCTGTGGTAACATGGCCGGCATTGATGAATGTGATGTGTGAGTCGCTATTACAGAGCGCCTCAGTCGCTGTAGTAACATTGCTGGCATTGATGAATGTGATGTGTGAGTCGCTATTACAGAGCGCCTCAGTCGCTGTGGTAACATGGCCGGCATTGATGAATGTGATGTGTGAGTCGCTATTACAGAGCGCCTCAGTCGCTGTAGTAACATGGCCGGCATTGATGAATGTGATGTGTGAGTCGCTATTACAGAGCGCCTCAGTCGCTGTGGTAACATGGCCGGCATTGATGAATGTGATGTGTGAGTCGCTATTACAGAGCCCCTCAGTCGCTGTGGTAACATGGCCGACATTGATGAATGTGATGTGTGAGTCGCTATTACAGAGCGCCTCAGTCGCTGTAGTAACATGGCCGGCATTGATGAATGTGATGTGTGAGTCGCTATTACAGAGCGCCTCAGTCACTGTGGTAACATGGCCGGCATTGATGAATGTGATGTGTGAGTCGCTATTACAGAGCGCCTCAGTCGCTGTAGTAACATGGCCGGCATTGATGAATGTGATGTGTGAGTCGCTATTACAGAGCGCCTCAGTCGCTGTGGTAACATGGCCGGCATTGATGAATGTGATGTGTGAGTCGCTATTACAGAGCGCCTCAGTCGCTGTGGTAACATGGCCGGCATTGATGAATGTGATGTGTGAGTCGCTATTACAGAGCGCCTCAGTCGCTGTAGTAACATGGCCGGCATTGATGAATGTGATGTGTGAGTCGCTATTACAGAGCGCCTCAGTCGCTGTAGTAACATGGCCGGCATTGATGAATTTGATGTGTGAGTCGCTATTACAGAGCGCATCAGTCGCTGTAGTAACATGGCCGACATTGATGAATTTGATGTGTGAGTCGCTATTACAGAGCGCCTCAGTTGCTGTAGTAACATTGCCGGCATTGATGAATTTGATGTGTGAGTCGCTATTACAGAGCGCCTCAGTCGCTGTAGTAACATTGCTGGCATTGATGAATTTGATGTGTGAGTCGCTATTACAGAGCGCCTCAGTCGCTGTAGTAACATTGCTGGCATTGATGAATATGATGTGTGAGTCGCTATTACAGACCGCCTCAGTCGCTGTGGTAACATGGCCGGCATTGATGAATGTGATGTGTGAGTCGCTATTACAGAGCGCCTCAGTCGCTGTGGTAACATGGCCGGCATTGATGAATGTGATGTGTGAGTCGCTATTACAGAGCGCCTCAGTCGCTGTAGTAACATGGCCGGCATTGATGAATGTGATGTGTGAGTCGCTATTACAGAGCGCCTCAGTCGCTGTGGTAACATGGCCGGCATTGATGAATGTGATGTGTGAGTCGCTATTACAGAGCGCCTCAGTCGCTGTGGTAACATGGCCGGCATTGATGAATGTGATGTGTGAGTCGCTATTACAGAGCGCCTCAGTCGCTGTGGTAACATGGCCGGCATTGATGAATGTGATGTGTGAGTCGCTATTACAGAGCGCCTCAGTCGCTGTAGTAACATGGCCGGCATTGATGAATGTGATGTGTGAGTCGCTATTACAGAGCGCCTCAGTCGCTGTGGTAACATGGCCGGCATTGATGAATGTGATGTGTGAGTCGCTATTACAGAGCGCATCAGTCGCTGTAGTAACATGGCCGACATTGATGAATGTGATGTGTGAGTCGCTATTACAGAGCGCCTCAGTCGCTGTGGTAACATGGCCGGCATTGATGAATGTGATGTGTGAGTTGCTATTACAGAGCGCCTCAGTCGCTGTAGTAACATTGCTGGCATTGATGAATGTGATGTGTGAGTCGCTATTAAAGAGCGCCTCAGTCGCTGTAGTAACATGGCCGACATTGATGAATGTGATGTGTGAGACGCTATTACAGAGCGCATCAGTCGCTGTAGTAACATGGCCGACATTGATGAATTTGATGTGTGAGTCGCTATTACAGAGCGCCTCAGTCGCTGTAGTAACATTGCTGGCATTGATGAATGTGATGTGTGAGTCGCTATTACAGAGCGCCTCAGTCGCTGTGGTAACATGGCCGGCATTGATGAATGTGATGTGTGAGTCGCTATTACAGAGCGCCTCAGTCGCTGTAGTAACATGGCCGGCATTGATGAATGTGATGTGTGAGTCGCTATTACAGAGCCCCTCAGTCGCT